>UFQX01000494.1:225767-356247 GCA_900497675.1 Arapaima gigas | reverse complement strand
CCCCCCCCCCCCCCCCAAAGACCCCAAAACAACAGACAGAGCTCCACTCCTCCTCTTCCTTCTATATCCTTCCTGCTTTTTCCACTTGCTTGGCTCCTAGCATCTGACTTATAATTTACAGCTCAACTGCACTAGCACCCGGCATCCCATTGCTGTCATCTGGCATCCTTCTTGCGGGGCTTCCCCCTGCTTCTCTTCTGTCCCCACTACACCCCTCTCTCTGCAGGAACAGAGGCAGGCAGTAGCAAAGGTGGTTAGTTGGTGGAGTGAGGCTCTGTCTGAACACTCAGGTAATGCGTCTCTGGAAGCATCAATGACTCGAAGGAAGCTCTCTGGTTAAAAATAAACAAATAAAGGCCTCACTCGCCAGAGTGAGATCAGTTCACCTGGAGATGGTAGTTGGTTTTTACACACGATGAGGACCTGTGGTCATCCCAGCCAGGGGGAAACACCACCCCAAATTTTGGCTGAAAGCTTCAGCGAGTCAAGGACACAGAGATGGATGAAGAGCTGATGTTTGCCCGTTTTGACCCATTTGGTACTTTTGAATGAGAAGCAGGAAAAGTGGCCCCATTGGTCTCAGACGCAAGTTTTCCCTTCCCTTCACTACCAGCTAACATTGCCTGTTGTTCAAAGAGGACTGAAGACATGCAGAGGACTGGAAGAGTTGTTCACTCAAAGTGGCTATAACCTCAAGTACTGGACATTTCAGTCAAGCAAGACACAGAACTTCAATACCAAAATTGGTGTCCCACCAATAAAGGATTCAAATGTGAAAGTTTGCGACTCATAAAGCACTCAAGGTGCACTGAGAGGGGTGTCTCACACTTTTCACTGAGGGGGCTGTCATTACATCACCGCCATACCAATCAATCCAGTCTGCCTGCACTTCTATGTTATGGTGCTTGTTCTGAAATTCTACACTATTGTTATTGAAGTAACCTTTTCCACGCGATTACAGAATCCATAAACGTGAACACTCAGATATGCACTAATACACAAAAGTGCACAGGTGATATATATATACACTGTGGGTAAGTTCTGGGATAATGTGAAGCAGCTTCTCATGTCATTAACGATTCTGAATTGTCTTTATATCATTTTTCATATTGAGTAATAAAACTAAACCTTAAGGAACCCAATGTTAGAAGGTGTATTCCATGTTACCAGTCTTGTTTATCTTGTGTGAAAAAGTTTTGTATTGCTTGAAGTTGGGTTCTACTAATGGAATTATTTAAGTAAACCGAGTAAAGAGAATCTTGCTATTTGTAGACACAACCACCATCTTAGCTTCCGTTGAGCAGTAAGAACCACAGGGCAGGCAAACCGACAGCATTCAGTACCTCAGGAAGGTCCTGTGGTGGTCTTGGTCTCCAGCTTGCCTTGAGATCTTGCCACAGCACACCCTCATCCATTCCACTGAGCCTCTGCTGTTCCTCAGCTTTTTCATCCTGCTGCTAGTCTCTGCTTTGCTCCTAAATTCCCATGTTCCTCCTCCCTCCTTTTGGCCTCATACTTTCTTTTGGGAGAAGAGGAGGAGGACAGTGTCCAGCATCAAGGTTCTCCAATGAAGCCCAAAATGTGACTTACCTGCTTATCAGATTATATTTTTGTGTGAACGTTATTTGATGGTAGGAAGGCCTCCAGTCAGTAGATGGTTAAACAAAACAGTGTTAAAGAGCACACAGAAGTATGAATCAGTTATAATTCTAATTCTGTTTTCATCAGTATGCTGTACATGCATGAGCTAAGAAAGCATTTTCATAACAGCAGCATGTGGATGACACTGGTGCATACAAAAGAGGGCAAGTAGAATTCTATAGATGCTAGGCTGAGTGAAGAATCAGTCTTGCATCTAGCCCTCCTGAAGTTCTTGCCATTGCATCAATGGTTCATGTGGCGTGCTGGTGTTAGGCAGGCTGACTTGACCTTAAGAATGTTCAAAATAACATGGGCCTTCATCCATTTCTCCCTTCTTGTTTCTCTGTATAAGTTCTAAGGTGTTTGTCCATCCACTTAAAAGCCAAATGTTCACAGCTTATGGCATCTGTACGTCCAAACCCAAAGACTCATAAGATATGGACTTTATGTAGCCACCTTAATTGGCCTGCGAGCTGAATGTTCTGTACATTCTCTGGAAGCTGTGGATCCTCAAAAACCCTCCTCCAGCGAGTTTTAAGTGGATGAATGCACAGTGCATACAAAGAGGTATTTTGAAATCAACTTGTTTTGGGTGGAATCTCTTTGTGATTAACCTAAATTTCATTCCTCTCAGGTTCTCGCGTTCCTTTTTTGTGTACTGCGCTGTTACACAGTACTCACTTGTATTGATCCTGCCTCTTACGCTGCCCGTCATAACTGATTTACGTCATTAAATCTCTTTTGAGTTAGGGTTCATTTTTCAGTTTTCAAATATTTCCATCCTTTTTTTTTGTCTTTTTCCCCTGTGCCCCTGTAAAATTTGCTTTTAGGATTCTGTCTGTAGCAGAGTGGTGATTTTAAATCAAGGAGAAATCTTTGATGTTATGTTTATATTATGTTGGTTATTCCATTTTATTACTCAGTTTTTAAACCGTATTTTGCCTTTTCATTTGTTCTTCTCCAGGACCTTTAATTTTTCTTTTGTCTCTTTGGTGGTTCATTTTGCTTAGTGTAACCACTTAGCTATTAGAGGTCCAAAGGAATCGTGCTCAGGCTTTTTGAACCAACTAGATTATTTGATACCTTAACTGGAGTCAAAGCTTGCAGGTTTACCAGTTGGACGTCACCTCGTGCTAATCTTATTATATTTGCAAATGTCTCTGGGGTATCGAGCAGTGCTGATATACAGTAGGCATCATTGTATGTACTGCATCCCTGGTTTCGTTTATTGTTATATTAGTAACAATTCAGTGTTTATTGTTTTGTTATGGCTGTACATGTAAAGTCTGTAACCAAGTCAGAGGCAAGACCAGATTTGTGTGGGTACTGGATTGGTTTGCCTCGGTTAACTTTTTTTTATGTTGTCCATGTTTGATGTAAGTTTTTTTTTTTTTCCCTCCCCTCCTAGGAGCCACTCAGTAATGCTTAAGAACTGCTGACTTGCTCTGTATAGGGATTAAATAGCTTGTTTTGATAGTCTGCCCTTTGTTTTCATGCGCTATAAGAAGTACATTTAATTTGACTTGTGGCTTTGCTGAACACACTGAAATGTTTGAAGGTGTCTGTGGGCAGGAAGACAGCTTTATCACTGTCTTTTTACATTAGATCGAAAAACTCTTCTATGTCTTTAAGTTTGTCTAGTATGTTGCGTTTTGTGATGATCTACCTCGAGTGTATTGTTCTAGAGTTACATGTGGAGGAATAGAGAGTTGCTACCGTCACCCACACGAAGCAGCCATTGAATGGTCGAGCCTGATGACAAGCTGATTGGGACTTGACATCGGACCTCATGGTAGCACCCAAATGGTTACAGCCATTCATTTACTGGTCGGCTGGGAGTAAATGAATAGTTGGCATTAGCCATCGGCACCCTACAGACAGCACAGCCCTGAGGGTCCCATTCAGGTGGAACCAAATCCTACAACATTAGTTTAAAAAAACAAACAAAACCAATTCCCAGGACACCTCCTGGCTGACATTTGCTGTCTCCTGCTGCCGCTGGAGTCCCTTTCCATTTGCACTCTGGATGTTGTGACTCCATTTCCCATAAGTCTGTCTGATACCAGCTGCAGGCCATGTTGTATCTCACACAGAATCGAACGCCATTAATGTTTCAGCGCCTGGAGCACCACTCCCCAACTCAGGACGGTGTGCAGGGAGTCAACGGTCTCCCAGAGCCTCAGCCGGATGCTACAAGTAACCTGTAAGTAGGCGCTTTTTCCTCCACCCTTCCTGCTCTTTCTCCCTCTGTTTCTTTCACTCTCGGGCAGCCAGTGATGTGAGCATGTGCTGGAGGGCACTGCCTGACTTGTCAACCGTGGCTGCCAAAGCATGGAGGATCACAACCCAACCAGCCCATCATGCATTCACCTTCAGATGAGCACAAGCGAGTCTCTTGTGCTTTCGCTCATGAAAATTAGTGCAGGATTCAGCTAAAGCCTTAGTTCAGTCTCTCTGGATGTGAGTCTGCAAGTACTGCAAGTTTTCAGATTACATCCGTATTGCAGAAATGTCTACCCTGTGATCCATCCCAGTTTGCACAACAAGGATCATTGCTTAGTGGCATAGTCTGAAGAATTGTTTGAGTTCCTGTCTTCACTGAAGTCTTCACACAAGCAAGTTAACCTCATTATTCTTGCCTTTAGATCTGGAGGTGGGAAGATGTCAGTTATGGATGTAATACAGTTTGCTAGTTGTGTTGTATCAGGTACAAATGCGGCGGATTCCTTTGAGTGATGGTTTGTAAACATAGTTCAGTACAGACTGATCAGGTCAGTTGCGTTTTATAGTGATAAATAATGCAGTGTATACATAGTGGGACTGTCCAAAGGGTGCAAAGTGGTGGCTGGCCAGAGGTCAGATTAGTTAAGGGTCTTAGTAAATGAAGTATTACTGTTGCCCTGACTGTGCGTTTCTTATAGGCCGCTAGAAGGAGGCATGACGGAGAGCCAATCTTGGGTAACGGCCCGAGCCCAGGAGATGTCTCAGAAAGCAGGCAGCTGGAGTCCTGAGGGGCAACGCACAGAGGATGATGGCCGACACAACCCGCAGGTACCTCCGATGGCAACTGCCGCACCCACACAGATGATGACTTAGAGCCTAACAGCTGAAAACAAATAGCTCCATTTGAAGATTCAATGCAACCCCTCCTGGATTGCTGGGATGGAAGTATTTGGACTGTTTTTAACTGTTTTTAGTCCAGCAATTCTTGATAAAGCTGAAAAGAGTGGATGCAAAGGTTGTTGCGTGAGGTTTGTTTCATTTTTCCTTATATATCTATTAGCCCATCGCAATACTGTAGGTTAGGACCTTTTATAAGCGGTTTTTTTGGTCATTTAAAACTGCATCTCTTCTAAAAATACGTGACGAAGAGGAATCCAGTAATGATGCATTATTCAAAATAAATACATCCAAGTGCAGTGGTTAGCAGTGCAGTAATAAGCAGCACCTAGCAGATATGCCAGAGTACAAGCTGTGAACAACTGGTCTTTACCACCATGTTGGCCGTGAAGGTGGTCAGGTGATGTTTTGAGAAGGAGCGCCCTCTGGTGCAAAATGTGATCATTTCAGTGTTGCTGCTAATGTATGAGGTTCATTTGCAGGCTCACTGCAGAAGTCAGCTTCTCATCCCTCCTGTAACAGCAGCACACATTGCTGGCAAGCTGAACATACAGACTCTTTCTGGAGTGTAATTTTTGTCGTCCACTTAACCAATCAGATCCCAGGATACACAGGATACATTGGCCCTAATCCAGTTGCTGCACCCACACCCCACCCCACCCCACCCCCGAGCCACCCTTCACTCCCATACTCATACTGTCACTCTGTTCTTCTCTTTTGCTCTCTCTGTTTGCACTTCTCACTTTCTGTCTCTCATTTAATCACATTCCTGTTCCCGCACCTGACAATTCTGCCATTCATCCAGCTCATAACATCCCATGGCCCGTTCCCACCCTACACTGTTGGGATGTAGATCCTGTCCCCCACTGCCTCTCCTTCTGAGGGCCCTGGAAAGAGACAGAAAGTATCTGCACCTCCCACCCCTCCTCTCACACCATACGCGAAGCTTTCTCTCACTGGGTGATCACTGGGTGACTTCTCTCTGTCAGGGAATACTCACCTACACTGTGTGTGTGTGTGTGTGTGTGTGTGTGTGTGTGTGTGAGAACATAAAAAATACTTTGGCAATTAACCCACACTTGATTATTTTATCCAGTCCTAAGTTTTGTTTTGTTAACCCTTTTAGTCATGTACCAGATGTTCAAATTGCTGCGGTTTTGGTTTTGCCAGTAAGTTGTGAGATATGGTAACTTAGTCACGTTGTGCAAATGCTCAGCAGTTGATTTTAGTTTGTATGATTCAATATTAGATAATCAGCCAATAGTTATCATAAATAACTACTGTGATACTATGAGAATCATAAAAACTATTCCATTTAAGCTGCTCCATCTAGCAGCTACACCTGTCATAGCCCTCAAAATTGTTCTAAATAATGAGAAGGACGTAACAGGCTGAAGCTACCAGCGCTAGTGATAATACACTTTGGCTCTGTATGCAGAGCAGAGCACCGTAGCTAAATAACTGCTTCTTGGACATTTATCTCAAACTTTGTGCCGGAGCTTTGGCTTTGTGACTCATCAGAGAGCGAGAGTGAAGGAGAAAGAGAAATTCCCCACAGTGCCCCTAAGCATAGGCCTATCCTTCAGGCTTCTGGCCCACACCTACCTCGGTGCCCCACCCACACCAACACTAACACCTGCTGCAGTCACGCCTGCTCTCCCTCTGTTTTGCAGACGGTAGAGATGAGAGAGATGGGGCGGGACGGTCACTCGGACAGTGAGCACTATCTCCCCATGGAAGGGCACGGGAGGGCCGCTTCCATGCCCCGACTTCCAGCAGACAACCAAGTGAGCACCTTCATCCTCTCACTCTCCTCATTGCCCATCCCTCTCCCTTGCTCTGTCACTCCTTACTCACCCCCAGCCCTTCCCACTGGACTTCTCAGATACGATCTTTCCTCCATATCGTGCTTCTTCTGGTTGAACGAGAAAGACAGAATAGTGATGGGGTAGCATGATGGTTAAGGACACCGACTGCTTGAAAACAGTCAAGGTCCAAGTACCATTTAGCAAGGAACTTTTCCAGTAAAATATCCATTTCAAAGAACAGGTAAAAGTTGTCAGTTCCTTGTGGTAAAAGCAATGTTTAATCAACAAAAAAATCATAGTAATACAGGAAACACTGAGATGGAACATTGATACGTGTTTAAAAAAAAAAACCTACAGACCAAAGTTGAGACATGGCACCACAATCACCTTTGAGTCAGAGACAGCTGCAAAGGAAAGGGGATGATTTGGATACCGAATCCTCTCAGATGTTAACACTCCCATTTCCCTGTGGGCCAGGCAAACTTTTGGATGTACGTCCACATACTGAGGTAGTCTGAAAGGATTCCATGCTTTTCAGTTCCCCCTCTTGTCTGAATGCAATGCACATGGGCTGTCTTTCAAATGTATATTGTACAGTGGGACCCAAGGTAAAGGGCCTATATAAGAAGCCAAAACTAAATTGCCAGAACGGTGTTGTTTGTTTGTTTGCTTGTTTTTTTTAAATTTTACACGGTTCTCCTCAGCCAGTGCTTGCATACAGCATGTTGCCCAGGGGGTGGTGTGGGCAGTGGGGAGCCACCAGCTATGTTGATGGAGGTGAAAGTGTGGAGTCCCCACAAGTAGCCCACATCATCCCCCGTCCAGCCATTTGTCACTGCATAAAGCTATATAGTTGTGATTGCCCCATTTCCACCCCTATGCCAGTTCATGTTCACCAGAGCCATGTCCCGGTGAGTGCTATGGTTGTATAGCCACACAGATGCACATACACACTGCACACACTCATACTGACAGAATACCTTCTTCTCACCCAGGCCCCCGTCTTCGCTTCTAACTTTCTTCCTTCTCTCTGCCTCTCTTTTTGTCCTGTGTCTTTTTGTCTTTGATTTCCATAGTCTAGCTTCAGTGAGATTTGTATATTAGCCAGGTTGGTCAGCAAAACTGGATTCTTTTTTGTCTCTCTATGGATCAAGACGTCAGGGACCTTGCCCACTTTGGTACTCTGGAGGGTATGTCAAAAGGATGGGCAACCAGCACTCAGGTTCTTAAAAAATACATCTGTCCCTCAAATAACAGCCTTGATTTGTTCTATGAAATCCCCAGGTTCAGGAAATTTCTCTTGTGAGTAGGTCAAATTACCGTTATTTCCTGTAAGAAAATAATAGGTTCCTGCATGAAGAATGTCAACATTAAAATACAAAAACATAAGGTATTTTTATGCATCACAGTAACACCAACATTTTTAATATATTTTGTTACAACAACATTTATTTCTAACCTGTTTTTGATTTTATATTTTCATCAGTTGTCATTAGCTAATTATTAATTAAATTTGGTCAATTTTTTGACTGAGTAGTTAAGGAATCAGTTACTGTTTCACATGGGGAACGTGGGTGTTGGATAACAGTGTTACTTAAACAATCTATTGTTTTTTTTACTCAGGTTCCCTTTGTCTAATATTGCATTCTTCCTGAGATCTGAAACCATTCAGTGTGACAGATATGCAATAACAGGGGAAATCAGGGAGGGGCAAATACTTTTTCACAGCACTGTGCTTAGCCAGCTTGTTTTTTTAAACTGTGCAGTCGTCACTTTGAAGAAGTGCTTCATCTGTGGTTGTTCTGTTTTCCCTTTTTTAAGTTGAAAACACATTGCTACTACAAGGATAAGTCAAAAAGTATCTGCTATTTTTGTACAACCCGGTCTGTTTGTGTTTTGACTTTGTTTTTACTCTGTTGTCATTATTCCAGTTTCAAAGTCTAGAAGCTGTGCAGCTCCTGCCCTATCCACAAAGTGACTTTCTTTCAAAACTAATGGATAAAATGACATAATACAGACAACTAGCGTTGTGAATTAATTTTGTTTCCTGTAGTTTTCAAGGTTGCGTCCCTCACCGAACTATTGTGGACCAGTGTGCAGGGCAGCCTGAAGTCTGTGCGCCAACTACACTGCACTTGGTCTGAATTGTTCCTGTTAAAAAACTACCGCCGGCTGAGGCAACGTGATAGCAAAAGCGCCTGGTGGTCTTATATCAGTTTGTTTTTCTGCCGCTGCCAAAGTAAAATGACCATGCAATGCAGCATATATTTTCATAAGCGCTATATCAATTTTTGTTGTACGGGACCCCATTTAAGAACAGGCCTTGTGTACTTTGGCTAGAAGATGGGTGATTCTGCAGTGTTTGCTGTCAAAGGGCACAGATTTGAATTCTCATTCCTGCTGTAACATCCTTGAGCAGAGCATTTAAATTACTACAAAAAAATAGCGGCATTGTATAAAAAGGTAAAAGATTTTAAGTAGCTTAGAATGCAAACCTGATATTGTGAGTTGTTTTGAAGCAAGGTGTCAGCAAAATAATAACAATAATATTAACAACAGTTAGCAACGGCCCCTAGCGACATGCATGTATTACTGATCTGGCGAGCAACATTATCTTCACCATGTTATATTCTGTCTGCAGGATTTAAGACTGGGACACGGCACAAATCCTTTGTCAAAGAGCAGATAGCAATTTCACCCCCAGGCGACATTGACTGTTAAGATGCAAGATCCTGTGTTTCGTTTGTTATTTCAGTTTCCTGTTGTTTTTGAGTGGAACAGTGAGTAGTGCTGATGCCTCACAACTCTTGGTATCTGAGTTTGAATCTATCTCAGTATTGTGGAGCGATTCTGTTCTCCACATGTTCCTGTGACAGTCCAAAGACATTTTTCCTGTGAACTGATTCTCGAAACTGAGCTTAATTTGTGTGTGTGTGTGTGTGTGTGTGTGTGTGTGTGTGTGTGTGTGTGTGTGTGAGAGAGAGAGAGAGAGAGAGAGAGACAGAGAAATGGACTGAGGTTCCATCCAAGGTGCTTTTGGCACAGGATCTGGACAACATTACCTCTGCACTGGACAAACAGCTAATGGATGGATTCTTTTGCTCTTTTAGTGTTGTTATTATTTTTTCTTTATTTTTAAATTTATTTTTGTTTTTCTGTTGTTCTTTTATTATTGTAATTTTTAAATGCTGATATTTGTTGTACATTCCATTAGTTGTTACACATATCTCTTTACTACTGTTAAAGACTTTTATAAGCTGCTTTTAAACGTGCTGTATATAGATTTATTAACATTGTTATAACACTGAAGCAGTTCTTGTAACAGTCACTCATAGTCCTTGAAATGCGTTCACCTAGTTACTTGTTAAGTTTTATTTGCAATAAAAAATAGTAAATCAAATCCCACACGGTAATTCAAGATGATGTTGCCTTTCAAGAGAAATGTATGGTTTTTTTAAACTGGATGCCTTAAACTGTTATGTCAGACTTTCTTTTGCGTTGTTATTTGACGCCACTTTCTTTAAAACCACTTTCTTTTTGATATAACGTTTTTTGCCTTAGGACTCATTGTGATACCTAATAGTTTTATATTATGTTTAAGTCTGGAAATTTTTGAGAGATGTCTGCGAGCTCTGTGAGATGTGTAGATGTTGAGCCATGTCAGGTGTCAGTGGTGGCTGCCACTCTTGTGTGGTGCTGAACATCCCAGAATCTCATATTTTCAAAATTCTATTCTGGTAAAGTGTATGATCTGATCTCTGCTTGTGTGGATTTGAAGGACAGAAATTGCATGTGTACCTAAGTCCACACTCTTGTAATATGAGCACTTGTTGTGTCTGGGAAGCCTATGCATTTACAAAACAATGCCATGAAAAAGTCGGTGGCCTAGTGATACAAAATATGACACACTGTTATATTAGTCATTCTCACCAAGGTGACACATTTGCTTTAATCTCACTTGTGGCATTTTATTTTACTAGCAAGAACAATTTGGTGAATGAGTGGGACTTTGTATTTGTGCCTCAAGTAGGATCATTTGACAGTGAATGATACACCTTTTATCAGTACTTAAGCTGTTGACTATATATAGCCATTCAAATCTNTAGGATCATTTGACAGTGAATGATACACCTTTTATCAGTACTTAAGCTGTTGACTATATATAGACATTCAAATCTTGGGTCTGTGTGTGTGTGTGTGTGTGTGTGTGTGTGTGTGTGTGTGTGTGTGTGTGTGTGTGTTTCTTTTTTTTTTTGTATCAATGTTTCTGGGCGGTCTGTTAGCATTCAGCGTTCTGCAAGGCGTGTCTATCATACCGTATCGTACCATGCTGTGTTGTGGAGTGTAGTCTTGTGAACATGGTGACTCTTGTCTCTAACACTGCCTTTGCCCCTCAGCATGTGTGTGCTGCTGTGGTAAGTGTTTTTCTCTGTCTGTGCTTGTGTCCACTTCTGTGTCTAACTGGAATCTCTTTCTCTTTCTCTCTTTGCTTTCTCCTCCCCCTCCTTTTCACACCCTTTATTTTGCATTGCCAACTCCACCCTTGTTTCTGCCACTTCTTTGTCTCCTACCCCACACTGACCCCATCCGCCCACACGGCCATATTCCTCTTCTGTCTGTATGTTGCCTTCTTCTCATAAACTCCCGCTTCCCTCCACTCCTGCCCCTTTGTTGTGCCCTCCATCCCCCCGCCCCCCGCATTGTGTTGGCTGTGCTTTGGGTGTCTGTGCCCTGCTGTATTCTGTGTGTGGCCTACCTGTGGCTTCATGTGTGCACCCTCTATGTGCGTTCCCACAGCGGAGGAAAGGGAGGCCACGCGGGAGTAACCTCAGTGTATGTACCCTGTCTCCGTCTCAGTCACCCCACCCTCTCTGCTTTACCCAGCCCCTTGCGCTCACTATACCTGTCTGAATTCTTCTTTCATTTCACCATCTCAGACTCTCTGTATCTCTTTTCATTGCTCTCCTCATCTTTATTTCCTTCCTTAAGCTTATGCTGCTTGTGATGCCCGATGCGTCTGTTTGTGACTGCACTTAACGGTCTTTTCCACGGTTGCCGAAGTTTCAAGTTTTTCTTTGGTTGCAGTGAAAAATAATGAATTTGTCCCTTGCGAATGCTTGCCAGACTGTAAATCGCAGCGCTGACTTTAAGAGCGTGACTAACATGGAACACCTGCAACTGATGAGAGACTTGCAACCTATCTGGGGCTTACGGTGGTTGAACACGTCACTTTGTCTACGCCCTGCCTTCGTGTGTGCCACTGTTCTTTATAGTAAATCCCGTGTCCCTTGCTTGGCTCTGTCTCCGTGGGTGCAGGAGATGTGTATTTCTGTGCTTGCACGTAGATGTGTCTCCGCGCGTGCACGCAGGTGCGCATGTCTGACGTGCACGCGCGAGGAGTTGGTGCTGGCGCGCATGCACGCTCTTGTTTATGTTTGTGCAATGGTATCTGCTGCGGTAACCTGTCATAGGGCTGTACACTGGTGCCTGCTTGATGCCAGAATTACTAGTTGCTTAAAAAAAATTGGGACCTGGAACCTGAGTAGATGCTGTCTGGCCCTGCATGGCTGGAAAAGCCGATGACGTGGATAAAACTGTTCACGTTGTTGACTATAGGCGGGCAGGGATAGGCAGTGCTTTCAAAACCGGCATTATGATGTACAAGGTGGGTCAGATGGGGACCTTCATAAAAGCCAGGAATGATGACAGGGGTAGCGGGGGGCGGGGGGCACCGTGCTGATGGCTTAGTTTAGTGGTTTAGTTGGATGCATGTCAGGAATGGCCTGTGCCCCCTCTACCTCTTCTATATCTATCTCTCTCTCTCTTTCACTGCCTATGTATCCCTCGCTCCTTCACTCTATACCATTACACAGGGATGTATGGTGTGTGGGTGCAGGGGGATGTGGGTGTGCCATCCCATGCAGGTGGGTGGTTTTGGGGCAGGTAGTATACAAACGCACAAAATCACACACAGCCAACTCTTACGCACAGCTTGCCACAGAAAGAGTGTAAGACGGTTTGTGTCAGAGATATTTTGTGTCCTACTCCATGCACCCTTAACTACTCCTTTTCTGAAAAAGATGGAAATCTTCTCCCTCTGCCTCCCTCTTTCTCCTTCCTTCCGTTCCCCTCTCTACTCACAGACCATTATGGACAGCAGTCCTATGAAACGTTCAGCTTCATCACTGGGCCACGGGCGCCCAGGAAAGGGCACAAGACTGGACGACTATGCGCTGGAGCGGGTGATCCCCGAGGAGGGACAGCGACATGGGCACCGGCGCCGCGAGCGTAGCCACCGGACTTCGGAGCGCTCGCTGAGCCGCTACACGGACGCTGACACAGGTTTGAGCTTTTTTTTTCCTTCTTTCTTGTTTTTTAAAACTCTGTGCTCCCAGCATCCCAGTTGCTGCCCCGTTCTCAATGGATGTAACCCGGTAGGGCTTGGCACAGATCTCAGCACCACGACACAGTCGGGAGACCTGCCGCCCAAAGAGAAGGACCGGGAAAGGGAGCGAGATCGTGACAGGGAGCGCGGTCGGCCTAAGGACAGGAAGCACCACCACCACCATCATCACCATCACGGCTCTGTGGACAAAGAACGCTACGGGCCAGACCGGGGCGATTACGGCCACCGACCACCCCGAGAGAGAGACCACCGATGGTCCCGTTCCCCCAGCGAGGGCCGGGAATGCATGACACACAGACAGGTGGGTTCCAGTCTCCCCACGCACACACACACAAAATCAGACTCTTGCACTCGTTCAGTCTCACTGACACCAAACCTCGCCGATACATCACTCTGATTCTGCTATGCTTTCAGAATTTACAGTGCAAAGCATAAACTATCGTTTAGACGACCGGAACGGACACGTACAGAAATATCTACACATGCACAACCACACGCTAATTCGTAAAAATGACTCACGCTAACTCATACCGTATTCTGTATGCTGAGTATTTTGACTTCTGTGACATACGTGTGGTTGCCTGGTTGTGTTTCTCTGCCTTCCTTTATACAAGCATATTGTTAGGACTCGAGCATCCTATCAATATGTGTGCATGCTTTTTTAATTATGCCTCACCCATCAAATGCCAGCTGAATGCATTTCTGTAACACTCAGATGTCTCCAGGGGCTCAATGACACCCCATTTTTACGGCCTCACTTTGAGATGAGCTTCTTGTGGGCCACTTGGTGTGTTGACAGACAGGGGGATCAGAGGGTTCTGGTTCTATCTCAGGTCAGGTAACATCCAGGTTGCAGTCAGTGGATCCTCTGTACACCAGGAGGAAATGATGAGGTCCCAGTGTGTCTCTTAGTTTTAAATGGCATCATCTATATCTATATCACCTTGGACCCTACAGATCGGTTAGGCACATTCCAGCTCTGAGGGCCTGTGCAGCAGGCAGATGTTCTCTGAGACAGAATCCCACCCACCGTGCTTGTGTGTTGCAGGGCAACCAGCATGTGACGGTATCACACTGTAGTTCAGCAGTGCTCCACAGTCCGCAGACACACACCCTTTCTCACATCGCTCGTGGAAGTCCTCGGTCTCACACACACACATTCGTGTAACAAGCTGACAGCGAGTTGCTCCTTTGTTTCTCGCAAAGCTGTCTTTTTGAAGGCTGTTCCGGGGATGGTTATTGCAGCTGAGCTAACAGATTCGATCAGAATGAGACGTAATGAATCGGAGGCCGATCCCTATGTTTAAGACCGGGTTTAGTTAAGGTAACTGTTAGCGGAGGCAGTCACACCATACCAGGTGCAGACTGGCTGCTAAGTGCTGATCTGTGCAGTTCAGGTAGTCCAGGTGTGTTACTGCAGAGATCACCTGTTTGAACCCAGTGTGAGAGTAACACCTGCTGTTTGACCACAATGACTTACAGAAATCAATTTCTCTTTTTTGTTGTTGTTTTGTTTTTCTTTCTGTGTTGTTTCTTCTCTGTGGCTTGTTGCTTCTCTCTGTTTTGCTGTTTTCCCACCTGGTTTGCATTGGTTTGACTTTTCATTTTCAACACCCCCCCCCACATCTTCCTCTCGCTCTGTTATGATTACTCTTATTATTGTCTCGTACGTCGTCTCTTCCTCCTCGTTTTGTTGTTAATTTTGTTGTACTTTTTATTTGCTTTGTTTCAATTTTCATGTAGGGCAGTAGTTCGGTGAGTGGGAGTCCCGTCCCCTCGACCTCCGGCACCAGCACCCCTCGCCGTGGCCGCCGGCAGCTGCCCCAAACCCCTTCCACACCCCGGCCCCATGTCACCTATTCCCCCGTGGTCCGTAAGGCCATCAGTACCCCACCTGGTCAGCCGAGCAGACTACCCACCCCCACCTCACGGCGCTTCTCCCCGTCAGGCCCCCCAACCCCTCACCACGGCTCGCCCCGCCGCGGCCGCTGGCCACCCCCACCGCCGGACAGCATGGAGGGCGATGGCTGCTTCTACCACGAGGACTACGAGTACGAACACCATGAGCCCCCTGCCTACGAGCAGAGCCCCCCCACCCAGGGCAACCCCCACCCCCGGTCGCCCAGGACCTCCCGACATCCCCCTCCTCAGGTGCAGCAGCCGCCCCGCCGTCTGCCTAACGGCTACCGCTCGTCCTCACCTTCCCCTCACCACCAGGGACCCCATCCACGGGGGCCCCGAAAGGGCCTGCATGAACCCTACAGCGAGACCGACGAAGACGACTGGTGCTAGCCTTTGGGGAAGGGGGAGGGCTGGGGGCTCACGGGGGTGTTCCACAATGTTGTGCTTTTCTTTCACAGACAACTAAAGGGGTGGGTGGGGCGAGGCGCACTGTACACAGCAATGGCGGCATGTGCACCAGCTGAAGATGTGAGGGAAACAAAGGCACGCAAAGTGTCTTTCCTTTCGGTTCTTTTGTTCATTTCGTCTGTCGCTCAGCGTCTCCTGGGAGAGGCGAGGTGTTGCAAGGTCAGGCAGGAAGGAGGCAGGAGGCTGAAGCCTGGAGGAAGAACTGCCAGAACGGACTGAAGAAACAGTGGCAGAGTATCTAGAAACAAAGCCTATAAATTTCGGGAAGCACAGCAATGGGATTCATCTCATCCCGTTTAGAAGAAAATGGCACAAGGGTTTGCAAACAAAGAAGAGACTCAGAGACAGGACCTTTTCCCTCATGAGTCAAACTATGCCTCTGGAAGCAAACTACAGACAACAACCACAATGGCACAAACTCGAAATAGGGACAAGTACCACTTTTTGCTTTCTGGGACTGACTTAGTGCTCCATCTATTGCAAAAACCAACCCTGGTGTTGGGTAATATTGATGAGTTTTATCATCTGTGTTTACTGTTAATAATTATAACACTGACGGTGTCCCTTCCGCATGTGTGTGCGGGCAGGGTGAGGGGTGTTGGATGGAGGTGGGGGTGGGGGAGGGGCGTGGGGGTGGTTTCGGGGGCCAGCAGGGAGACGGGACTCACCTACTGCTCCTGCACAGCTGTCCCCCGAAAGAGGAAACAAAACAAGGAAAAAAGGACACTTTCTTCTGCAGTTCTTCTGCTTCTATTGCTTCTTCTTCTACTTCTTCTTCAAAACATTGGAGCTTGATTATTCTGTTGCACCCGTTCAGCTTTGTTTGGACTTTTAGAGTACAATCCCGTGGAATCCTGCATGACTGATTAAAAAAAATATCTAAAGTTAAAATTAACTGAGTGGAAGGGAGGAATAAGTCCTTTTGTCCTTTTCAAAGCCTACAGAAGGTCTCTCTCTCTCTCCAGCCCTCACTCCCTCTCCCACTGTGTGTTCATCACTTGCTGTGGCGTTTGGGGCGAACAGTGGCTGATCAGAGTGGTCATAAAGCACAAAGCCTGAGGCGTGGATTTCCACACGCGCACGTGTCCGTGATTTACACCTAAGCCCGGAAATCAACTGGTTTTTCACAATGCCGTACTTTTGACAGTAAATGCCAAATTGCCCGCGTACCGTTAACTTAACAAATTTAACAAATGTCCCGTGTCATATTTTATTTTTAAAATTTTTGTAAGGAGAAATTGTTATTTATGCTGGAGTGAACATCGCTTGGGCTTTTGTGAGGATATTGCTTTCAGTTAATTCAGTTAAGGACTGGGGAGCACCTGTGGGGGGGCACACACACACACACACACACACACACACACACACACACACACACCCTGTAGGCACTCTGGACCTTAATGTGCCACCGTGCGAGGCCTCATGCAGCAGTTTTACCTTTTTCTGTACCGGGCTGATGCAACACCCACGCCAGACCTGGTGTGTACTGGTGAACCCATGTGAAGGCCACTCCACGCAAGTCGGATCTGTGCTTCCAGTCTTCCAAAGTTTCACTGGAAAGAGAGAGAGAGAAAGAGGGAGGAGGGAGACCATCTGTTCCTTTTAAGAATTTATTTGTTAGAATATTGATCGAGGTTCTATAAGTAATGATAGCAGTAATGATGATCTGAGAGAGAGGAACTGTGTACATGTGTTTAACGTGTTTTGGAGTCTGCTGTTCATCTTGTTTCCCGTTGTTCTCATGTTTCCTTTTGGATATGTCGGTGGAAGCCTGCAGTGTGTGGAGCTCGGTGAAACAGGTGCTTCGTGGGGTTTTGAGTTCCTGCTTGTGTAAACCAGTTCCTACCTCCAGGTCATGAGATCAACCACTAAAAAGGGCTGTGATTATTTTGAAATGCAGGAAGGATGGATTTTTCTTGTAAAATAATATGTTAAGATCATGTGGGGCAAAAGGTAAAGGGGAATAGTCTGGTCTGACTGGCCCAGTGTGAGCACATACCATGAAGGATGCAGAAGAGACAGGAGGAGAAGGGACACGTTCAGTGCTGGATTCTCACCGCTGGAGTTATGAACTGGGGTTTGAAGACTGGGCTGAAGGGTATTGAGTGCAGGTTAACCGCTTTTCGAAGCTCCTCTGAAATCTAATAATTGCCTGTTAAAAGCACAACCCCTTTACTGCAGTTTTTGAGAGAGAAAAAATACGGTATGTCATCCAAACATTACACAAAATTGCACTTTAAATGTCTCAAGTTGGAAGAAATTGTCTAGCCATTGTGTCACAGACCCGAGTGGTTTTGGCAGGAACACGTGGTGGCCGTGCAGGTGACACGGTTGTTTGTTTTTGCTGACTGGGGGGAGAGGGTCGGCCGGAACTTCCCACTGCAAGGCGTTCTCTCTCTCTGTTTAGGACGTTTAACACAGCGAGACGTGACTGCGCAGGGGACACGGTGACCAGAACTACTTCTTTTGCTAAGACACTCTTCTTTGAGCCCCTGTACATCTCTGTCTGCCCCTGTCCACACCTGTATCCCCTCCATCTGTCTGTCTCAGCACACCAGAGAGGGTTACACAGGATACACTGTCGCCATTGTTATTGTTTATAGTTTTACTATTATTATTTTGCTACTAGATGTTTCTCACACCTGTTTAGCTATCAGGTATTGTTGACTATACACCACAGCAGAGACACTACAGATAATCTTCCATAGATAAAGACAGTTTAGGACAGTACAGATATAACACAGGTTTCTCTTAGATATCCCTGCACATGTCCCACCATAACTAGGAGTCATTCTTGCACAATATTCTTCTACACAGATATTGTTGTCATAGACATAAATGTCCCAGAATAGGAACATTTTCAATAGACTTGGTGTTTCCATTATGTGTTTACACCTCTGTGTGTGTGTGTGTATGTGTGTGTGTGTGTGTGTGTGTGTGAGAGAGAGTGCGTATGTAAAGTACATTGTTACCAGTGCCTTACATTGTGGAATGATTGAACCTGTCCCCTCAGTTAGACCTGTGCAAGTTCACACCTGGTGAGACTCACACACCCCTACTCCACCTGGCATTTTCCACCCCTGCCTTTGTGTTGTTTGCAAAACTGTGGGCATATTTGTGACAAAATGTGTTTGTCATTTTTTGTCACAAGATCAGGGCTGGGAAGAGGAGGGGATCCACATGTGGTTCTGTCATCTTTCTCTCTGTATTGCTCAATAATCCCTGTGTATATCACCCATAAATGTCCAGAAACCATCAGTGTGTTCATTCTCGTCTCTAATTCACTATCCGTCCCTCTCTCTCTTTTGTTGCGTCTCTCCATTGTGACTGTGTTTCTGTAGTGTCTCGATGCCTGTGCGCCTTTGGTTGCTAAAGATGCATCACACGGTCATCAGTCCCACGTGGGCAGGAGCTCTGGAAACACAGTGCATTTCTCACCACATGAGGGCAGAACTGACTTCGTGACAAACGCTGTGCCGAAGTGTGAGGCTTGTAGACAGAGCAAAAGGAGGATCGTATCTTGAACTTCCTCAATGGCTTCAAACTTTAAACTGTGAAGGAACAGGAGCTGGCTGTGTGGGATCAGTGGGCACGTCAGTTCTTCAGTGCTCAGAGCCCTTAAGAACCTCAGCTCAGCTGGAGCACTGAGCTTTTAGCACATAACTAAATTAGTTTATGCATAAACTGTGTGTGTGTGCGTGCAAAGAAAAGGCCATGGGGAGTAAGTAATCAGTTTAATAGAATGTTTCTGTATTTATTTTTTCTTTAAATCAGCACTGTGTAGGATATTGCAATGTTTCGCATGACCCCGGCCTACGTCAACATGAGTGAGTTTCAGTATGTCTGTGTTAAAACAGGAGTGTCTGCATGCCATGTTCATGAGCACGCGTGTCCTGTGCACATGCGCGAGTGACTGTCAGTCAACTACACTGACATAAAAAGGCCCCCCATCATCTCTTCTCTTCTTGTGCACCGTTGCGTCTGACCACCCCATTGACCTCACATCGAATAACATGAGAAGAATAATGGCACAATTAAATCAAAAACTATGTAGGAGCCGCTATGGAAAAAAGAGAAATACGAGTATTTTAATTACAAAAAGACCAAAAAAAGTAAAAGTATTTACTTCCAGAACTGCATGTGCAACGTGCATGCCACAGCGTGGGTTAACAGTCATCTTCAGGAATAAAAAAACAATAATACGAACTAAAAGAAAAAAGATATATATATATAAATATAGATAGATGTTTTTAAAAGCAACATGTTCCTTTTTTTCCTTCTATTTTTAAAAACAAAAAAATGCAAAAGAGACAAAAAAATCAGAAGAGCAAAATGATTTTGGTGACAATGCGTAGAAAGGAAGCTTATTTGTTTCTATTGCCAGCTGTTCACTGCAAATCTGGAGGGGAAATAAGACACTTCAATACCATGTTTGGGACATTACAAAAAAAAAAGAAAAGACCTCCTGTGGGCATAATATAAAAAAAGTAAAAACAAAACACTCCTTGTATATGAGTTTGAGCAGGAGCTGCCTGAATTTGATGTTCCCATTTTAGTCTGGCTATGGAATCTGTTTCTCTCTCTTTTCTCTGTCTCTACTTCTCTCTCTGTCCCACTGCTATTTCTACCAGTGCATTTTGTAACTCCAGACAGAATTCTTCCTAATGAATCTGAATAAAACCAGAGAGAATGCATGCTGCTGGCCTCCTGTCTCCTTCCTCCTCTTTTCGCCGACTCTTTATTGCCTCAATCCTCCAGCGTGTTGCTGCATGACTTTTCCTTTGTTCTCATTAGGGCTCAACCCACGGACCAAGGCACAGGAGACTGATGTGACCCTCAAAGGTATGACCCATCCATGTGTTTTAAGTCAGTTATGTTTAAATTTGTGCATTTAGCTCAACTTTCCCAATGGAAAGACCCATAATATGAATATAAGCGAGCAGTGCAGATGCATTTAAAAGGATCGATCAGTTCTATGCGTGTACATTTCTACTAATTTAATTTCACTTTTGGCATACAGTACTGTGCAAAGGTCTTAGGCACCTGTGGGAAAAATGCTATAAAGCGAGGATGGTTCCAGAAATAATGCCATGAATACTTATTAATCAATAAACCTTCTAAAAAGTGCAGTAGACAAAAAAACCTCAGTCAGATCAATATTTGGTGGGACCACCCTTTGCCTTTAAAACAGCATCAGTTCTCTTATGTAAACTTGCATGCAGTTTAAGGTAGAGGTTGGTAGGTTCTTCCAAACATTTTGAGGAACTGGCCACAGTTCTTCTGCAGACTTTGACTGTCTCTGCATCCCAGTCCTCCCAGACTGACTTGGTCATGTTGAGATCAGGGCTCTGTGGGGACCAGACCATCTGTTGCAGGAGTCCTTCTTTTTGCTCAAGATAGTTGTGTATGACTGAGACTGGGTGTTTGAGGTCATTCTCAGGCTGCAGAATGAATTTGGGACCAACCAGAAACCTCCCTGATGGTACATCAGAATCTACCTGTACTTCTCAACACACATTGAAGTCACATGCCTAAGCCTTTTGCACACTGGACAGTTCCCTGGTATAAGCAGAGACTGCATTTGTTCAAAATCATACCTTGCCCCAGCAACAGGGGTGACACCAGGCCTCATTTTGCTTTGCCCCAGCGAGAAGTGAACAGAGGTGTTTTGAGCACCAGCACAGGCGCTTCGGTGGAGCCCTGAATTAGAACGACGATGTTAGGAACTGTATCTCCTCCCCTCCTGAAACTGCCAAAGATATACAGTGCTGAATACACACTGTGCGACACGGTGGTTAATACAGACAATATAGATCCCTTTCTGATATTTGCAGGGTTAAAACTATAAACATTAGTTAGGAAGCAGGGTGTGTCTCACGCTGCCTGACCCACATGTCACACAGTCGCAGAAATTTGTTTGGAGTTGGACTGGCAGCACTGAGGGGGGCTGCGCTCCACTACACTCATTCTCTGTGCTACAGTATATTGGAGGGGTGTATCCAGTACACCCAGTGTTTTGCACCTCCCATATGCACTGTGCAGTAAGATGTGCCACGTGAATAATGGGTAAAGAAGAAACACAGTAAGTTGCTAAGTGATTCAAATTTGAATCAAAATCTCCTTACTAGTTAATGAAGACTTTTAAAAAGCGTCAGTATCACGTAGCAAAGCAGCGTCGCATATTGCTTGAGCTGCCGGCGGCGTTACGAACAGAGAACTCGGGAGGACCGACACAAGCTTTATTTCTGTGCAACATCTCAAAAGACCTGCACTCACAGAGGATATGAACTTACCTGACCCTAAAACTCTCCCAACACATTTGGTGGTCTGGGGGGTGGAATCCCCCTATAAAACGACTGTTTACAGATATATGCTAGTTAGCAGCCTGCTAAGGGGGGTGGCTGGACTGTGAAGAAATGATCACCTGCAGGGAATTTTTTTTAAAAAGTATACAAGAGGACATTTTGAATGACTTAAAGTGACAACAAATTAAATAATTCTGCAGGCTTGTTCCTCGACGTGGTCTGGAGTCGGGCCAACGTGAAGGTCCTGCAGATGTTTGTGTACCTGTGATAAGTGCGGTCTTGAAGGAAGCTATATTACATTACGTATATGTGTGTGGATCTGTATAGGTGACAGAAGATGGCATCTCCAACAGCCAAGCAATTGGGTTTTTTTAAACATATGTTTTACTTTTGTAATGACCTGCCTAAACCATGCTGTCAATGGGGGAACTCAGAAGCTTAAACTGGAGAAACAGGGCTGTAGTTTTCCTCAGCATGTCTGCCCATGCAAATCCAAACCAATAAATAAAACACTCCAAATACCCCGAAATATTTTTTAAAAATGTCACATTCACCATCACAATACTTCTATATGTACTTTCTGTCACACCCCCCCACTCCGCCTGCTATTCCGCCCGGCTCTGTGATCGCTGGCACCTGCTGCTTGTTTCCTCATAGAGTATATAAACCTGTGTTCCCCAACAAGCCGGTGCGAAGTATTGCTCATGACTTGTCAGAGCGTACCGAGCGGTTCTATTACTGGCCATTCCCGTGTTCGACCCTTGCCTTCGTCTGACCACCGATTTTGTCTCATCCTTGTTTGCTACCTCACCTGTGTTACACTGTTTACTGGTTTTGACCCTTGCCTGTTCCGTGACCACGACTTTGGAACTTCCCTCAGCAATAAAACAACAGTCCGACAACTTGTACCTGCACTCGTCTGCTTCCTGTTGCCAACGTTGCGCTTTCAAACTTTTACTTTCCAGGACAGAGCTTTTCACCAGTCCACAATATAACCACATCTCACGCTATTAAAACAGCGAAAAATAATTAAGAGGCAATAGATCATAAGTTGAAACCAGAGTGTAATGATCTTATTACATATTCAGCCACAAAATAAAACTGGGACTTAAAACCATAACCCATTCAAAACAATTATAAAAACAGGATTATGAAAATGCAAAAAAACCCACCAGCCTACAAACAATCTTGGAGAAGACTATCTGTTACCATCAGTTTTCAGCAATCTTGAATGATCAGGTACCATGAGACAGGGGGTATTCTTGGTCCTTTTGGGGGGGGGCAGTCAATACTGGCTCCCCAAGTCCATCACCAGCAGCTGTCCCAGCCTCCCTCCTGTCCCACTTCTTCCTTTTGGTCAAGCTGAAAAGTTCTGTTCATTATGCCCATAACCAGAAGATCCTGAGTCCTCTTTGGCTAGGAATCCAGCAGAAGTGCCAAAGGCAGGTGACCCAACCTTTTCCTACACCCCCCCTCCGCTGTGGACCCCCTCTGCTCCATGATATCACTTGATGATCTGGTCTCACATCCCCTGTCAACATAAGTTTGCTTTGGCAGTTGATGGTCTTTCCCCTCCCGGACCAGGTAGAGCAGCAAGGGTCTACACAGTCCTGGCTCAGGTCTCCAAACAATGTTGGCCCTTCATGTCCTTACAGTCTCTCCTGATGTGACCTGGGAATAAACATAAGTGGGGAAAGGAGGTTGACAACAAAGGTGGCCTTTCAGCTTACCGAAGGCAACGTACATCGGGGCAGTGGAACCCATCAAACCCTACAGGATCAGGATGCAAGCAGAGGAAAAAATGTCAGTGTTCACTTCAGACACATCCAAAACTTCCCCAGGAAGCCTCTTACAGAGCGGTCAAAGGCGTGGACTCTTACAACCCCATTCACAGTCCTTCACAATGGTTCGGTGGAGTAGGGGAGCAGCTTTGAATCCACCTCTCCAACACAGTCTGGTAGCTCTCCTCTGTCGGCAGTGTGATGTCAAAGAAGGACAATGACCTTAACTAGAAGTCCCAGGAGTCTGAGGATGTTCTCCCAAGCAAAGGAAACTGTCTGCTCAGGAAATCCATTGACATCCTGCCTGCCTGATCTTCCAGTGAAAGGGGATGATGTTCCTCAGCATCTGCTTCCCTGAAGCCATAGTTCTCTCTGTGGTGACGTTCCTCCGTCAGGGAGTTCCAAACACCTTCAGAGGCACCCAATGCTAAGCGATCTGGATGAAAGCCCTAAAAATGACCCAACAGGGATGGCAGACAAGCCTCCCAACTCCCTACAATTTTGGTTTGACAGTCTACCTAAGTAAAAATAAAACCCTAGCAGGACACAGCACCTCTGGTGCTGCACTTTGAGCTTTAAGACAAAAGGCTGAGAAACGGTCAGCATGTCTGCATGTCTGTACTTGTGGGGTATAAGACACGGCCATCAAAGCTACAATAATATTTACCAGGAATTACACATTCCAGCCACAATCCTGATTTGGCTCTTTGGGACAAAAAAGTCAGATCTATATTGTAATGGTAGCAGGGGAGCTGTCCCTTACCCATAATGCACTGCTGCGGTGTACGTATAAATAATTGGGTGTCTAAAATTGTTTACAGAAAGCTGAAGTTCAAGTTCCCAGAGTCTGGTGTTCTGACTTGTCCGTTCATAACCTGTGAGGAAAGTATGTAAAGGAGCAAAACCGTCCTTCTGTGTTGCGATGCACATCCGCAGCACGACGTACATGTAACGTAATACAGTTTCTGTCCTGAGCGCACTGAGCACACAGTGCTGCCACCCCACAGCACCTGGGCTGTTCAGGTGTGGGTTTGAATCCAGCTCAGTCTGTGGAGTTTAAATGTTCTTCCCATGTCTGGATGGGATTCCTCCAGGTGATCTGGGTTCTTCCTACAGTCCAAAGATTTGTTTGTTATGAAGAGGAACCTGAGTCAGTTGTTGGTCCTACAGTCCAAAGATGTGCATTTTAGTTTCATTGACAAGACTGTTTGTACTGTGTGTGTGTGTGTGTGTGTGTGTGTGTGTGTGTGTGTGTGTGTGTGTGTGTGTCTGGCCACCTACCATTGGACTGGCATCCCATCCAGGGGTAACGTCATAGCCCTGCGCCCTTGATTCCAGGGTGTCCTCCAAACCTCCCCAATCCTGACCAGGATAAACCAGTTGCTGAGACTCAATGGATGGATTTTTTCCACTGGTAACTTTCACCCCCATTTTGTGCCATAATTGGTTTACAACACATAATGCTGTGTAGTTACATAAACCATTAAAATTTTAAAAAATTAACCATTAAAAAAAAATCTGTCAGTATTGTTGACTAATTTAAGAATCCAATTTGCTTTCGACTGTATGAACGTGTTGTAGTCCCTGAGATGACACTAGAGCAGGAAAAAATATAAATATAAATCATAGGTGTATTTACATAAATCCCTTAACTTTGCATCTGCCCAGTTTCTCTAACTGTTTATATTGGCATGAAACAGAGCAGCAGTTGTGGGTCATTTGGCCATATCTGAGCGATTATTAATATGTTTGTGTTATCTAGCTGTCTCCTCTGTTCATGCTCTGTCTGTAACTCTCACACACACACACACACACACACACACACACACACCACCTTCTCTCATTTGGTACCTTTTTCCTTTCGGAAGGTATGAATGATGAGAAGGTGAACAAAATGCCACAAGTAACTTGAGAGTTTCTGGGCTTCTGTAGGTTTTACATCCTTACACCCACCCCTCTCCCCCCACAGCTTGTGTCCTCCGGGCTATAAATAGCCTTCCGCTCCTGCATTCCTGTGCCTGGCCTCACTTCCTGCACCCCCACCCCCACCTCCACCCCCAGGCACTAAACAGAGTGTGTCTGACCAGATTAGTACATCATTCACTTAGTCACACACACCCAGAGTGAGACTGAAACACAAACATTAGAAAACCTTGAACACAGTAGGTATTAAAATAATATATTTACTTATAAAGATGTTTGAGCTGAAAAAACTGTTAAAAATTCCAACATATTTTGTATAAAACTGCAGGCTGATTCAAATGTAATTCCCCACACGTCCAGTCAGGGTGAATAAGTGTGGGCCACATGTGCACTGGCAGATAAGCAGATGTGGGTCAGAAAGGCCGTGTCCCTCAGTGTCCAAGCCGGGAACCTAATGTGTCCCTCAGTATCTGTGTAAAACCCCGGGACTGTTGGGGCCACATCATGTGACAAGTGGTCGCGTTTCTGGGTGTGTGTGTGTGTGTGTCTCCTCCGATCACTACTGTTTACCACTGGTTTACTTTTCCGGCAGTCAGACGCACGTGTCACGCAGCGGTTACTAGGTGTTTGCGCGCGTTGCCTGGAAACACGGCAACACCCTGAGATTAAAGACCCGCGGGCGACATGCGTCATCCGCTCAGGACAAACGTTTGACACCGTGGGATGAAGTGTCGCCTGCGCTCAGACTGAGTCAAATGGACAAGGAAGCAAACGAAGGGACAACAAGAGTTCATTCAATAACTTTTATTAATTTAAAAAGTTGTCTTCAACTGAGGTATATCGGTAACAGCAGCTTTCATCATGTGAGGAAAAAATAAATCACTGAGTCGATACATAAAAATGAACATTTCTGAACATTTGAACATCCCACACAAACACACACACTGACGCGGTGTAAACACACCGCTGCCCTGGGTTCAGTACATTTAGCACCAGTTAAAGGTCGTGTTCAAGTCCATTCTTGTGTTCCGCAGCTGTCGGATCCTCGGAAAAGGAGCGGAAATAACGACGCCCCCTCCTCCCATTCCGGTCGGTGACACAGCAGGGCGGGGGGCGGATGTCGCTCACTCAGCGCTCGGTGAGTCACTCCCGTCCCACCTTGACGCCGCAGTCCTGCTCACGGCGTCGCCCCGCCGCGGGACACCCCTGGGAAAGTTCCCCCGGCCGACTTGTTTCTCAGAAGCAGCTCGTTCCGCGAGTCGTGTCCGCAAGCGTCACTGTCGCCACAGGTCGGTCCAGTCCCGCAGCCCGGGTCTCAGCCCTGTCCGGGGGGGGTTTCTGTCTCGCCGGTCCGTACAGATCGGACCTCTCAGTGCCCGTGTTTCCTGCCCGCCTGTCGGGGAGCCGCTCAGAAGGCTGCGATGGCCTGCGACACCGCTAGGGGCGCCAGGGTTGCCCTGAATCCACGGCAGCTGCCAGGGCCGCTCCGACCCGGCAGCCGCTCCGAACCCGGGTCCAGTCTCGCCCTCTTGCTGGGCAGAAAGTCCGGCTCGGCCGCCGTCTTGCCCCGCCGTTTCCGGCACTGGCGCTCGGCTCCCGCGGGGCTCTCGTTCTCTTTGTCGTCCTTCGACTCCCTGCGGGTCGCCGGCTCTTCCAGGGTCGGGACGGGGATTTCCTCCGGGGCGCCGCTGGTCTCCATGGCCTCCTCCGCGGGGCGCTGCTGAGGCTCGGCGGCGGGCGCACCCAGGGGCCCCTGGTCCTCGGCGACAGCGCGGGCACTGTGGTAGATGTCCCTGGCGGACCTGAGCACCAGCGTGAGCAGCAGGCTGCGGTGGAGCCGCAATCCGCCGCGCTGCGTGCGGGAGCTGTACAGTTTGCTCAGCGCCTGCACCATGACGCGTTTGGCCTCTGCGCTCACCTCCATTCTTCTGGTTACAACCTGGTTATAAACACTAAGGAGCAGACTTCCCTCGCCGTTGTCCAGCGGGACTTTTCACTGTTGTTTAAAGTTGACACAAGTCCGGCTCGTGCAGCGGCGGCTCCTTCGGTTTCTCTTCTACACTCTTGTGAAAGTGTCGGAGTCGCGAGCCGTGGCCTTTTATTGTATTCCTTACGTCATAATCCTTCGGTCGCGTGAAGCCAGCGTGTGGCTCCGCCCCTTCCCTCGCCTGGCCTGTCAAACCAGCCTCCGTGTCTCCTGCTGTTTCCCAGCGCAGTGTTTCCACCAAAACGCTTCTCCACAGGTCCAGTGAAACTCCAGGAACACGAATTTACCAGTCAGCTGAATTTCTGTCCTGGAGTACAAATACACGAAAGGTTAAATCGTTTAGTCATTTAATGTACAGAAGTCACGGTGTTAGTGGATGAAGACACGAGAAAGAATGATAATAAAGTGATTTAACGCAAGTAGGTGCCAGTGCTCACTTGGTCTACAGAAGGCCTTATTCAAGGCGCACTGTACAGCTCAGGATTACTAGCACGTTCCCTCCTCAACACTAAAACTGGAAACCCCCCCCTACGAAGATTCGTGCATTGTTCCTCTGTCGTTTTCTGTTGTGTTCCTGTCTTCTCCTTTATTATGTGCTTATTTGCATCTGAAAAGTCATGTTTATGCAATGATGACATGGAGTGTGAATCCTTAGGGAAAAAAACCTGCAGATGTGTCATTTTTAAAAAACAAATTCCTGCGTCTCCATTTTTAAAGGGGAAAAAAGCATTTTCTAGAACAATTTTTTTTTTCTTGAAAAGTCCGAATTTCAGCAATGGTGCTTCCTGGTGTTAAACTGAATTCAAAATGTAAATCAGAGTATAAGATGTTAAACCAGCCGTTTTTTTTTTTTTTATTAATGGTTTGTTGTGAAATTGTATCTTGGTCTTTTCACGATATTAGATGTCGATTTTTTTAGAAGTTACTGCAAATTGAAACGTGTGTACTTTATTTAACACAAATGAATGCTTAGAAAAGCGTTTATTGTACATCGGGAAAATTTGCAGCTATATGTTCATATTTTTACGGTGAAATAAAAAGTGTTTTCATGTTCTTCCCCCAAGGTATTTCCCGTCAGCCTATCGACCGTTGTCCATATAAGGACATCCGTCAGTTCTCAGGGCGCGTACAGCGGAAAACCCATGACGTGTGGGCGGCTGCACTTCCCATTGCCATATTTAGCGGAGCCAGTGACGATTTCGTCATTGCCTTCCTTGTATGGCTTCGTTTCCGGTGGCCTCCGGCTTCCTCTGCCTCTGCGGGACGCAGCAGCTTGTGTGGCCGCGTTTGAGGTCGAGCAGCGTGTTAATAGCAGAAGGAAGGAAGTCCCCTGGGGTAAATATCGGTCTAAAGGAAGTCATTCGTTTTCTTGTCTTAATCTCTTCACTTAACAAGCTGTCCATTTGGTAGTAAATTTGTATGTGTTCCTTCAGTTTTTTTAAAAAATCAGGGTAAATATACTTATTTACTATTGTTAAACATTCTGCAATTTGATCTACTGGTTAAAAAAAAAATAGATATTTGGGGGACTTGCAGTACTTTGGCAAGGTTCTGATAAACCAGAAGTCACATGTTCTAGATTAGTCACTTTGGGAAACTGCCGGCACATTTTTTTTCCACCGCATACATTCCATGTTGCTGAGATTGGCGGGAGTACACATTCCAGGAGCCTTCAGAGGCTGGCGGGAGGTTCGGTGGGCTGGGGTGGTGCACTGAGCCCCAGCGGGGGGGGGGGGGGGGGGGGGGGGGGGGGGGGGGGGGGGGGGGGGGGGGGGGGGGGGGGGGGGGGGGGGGGGGGGGGGAGGCTGTGGGACAAGAAGTGGACAAGGAAGAGGCGTGAGCAACAAAGACACATACACAGGATGAGAAGGCCAAGTAGGTGCCAGAGGAAGAGAAGTAAAAACCACTGAGGCAGCTGACTTTCACGTGGCTGCTAAAGTCTGACCACCATTGTCTCCAACACTTGTTGTTTTATACAGCTGAAACAAGGAAGGAAGGTCAAAATCGAAAAACAAACAAGAAAGGGTCGCCCTTTTCGTCTTGAACACCATTGTGTGAGAGCATTAAAAGAAGGACAAGTGTTGAAATTTGTGGCAAAAACACTGTTCCACAGTCAGAAGAGGCACAAAAGCTTTACTCTGTATTGTGTGCTCCAGAATTTTGCTTGAATATTTAGTGATACACTTTTAGTGGACAAGGCCTTAGTCTGCTATATGGGTAGCTGACAAAATGAAGGAAACACCAACAGAGGAGCACTAGGAACCTATGAATCGCTCTGTTCTGCTAATGTCTCACACTTTACTAGAAAGATGTGACATAGAAGAACTATGTGAACTGCAATCCACCGGTGTTATGATTATAATGTTAGTCAGTAGGCTGACCGTATAATATGACTAAAATGGTGATCACTGATGTTCTGAGTGTGGGTGCATTGTCACTGTTAGTATTGTCACTACCTTTAGGAGAGAAACGCTTCACTGCAGGATGAATATAATTAGACTGTGTTGCTTTGTATTTACTGGGACTTAGCTTGTCCACTAAGGCAGAGCTTCTGAACAATCTGGCCATAAACATTGCTGGGCCTCAGAAAGACCATTTAATAAAGAAATACGTGTAAATAGCCCAAATATATCTGTGTGTAGTGGGGAAAAATGTTTGCAATTTATTTGTTTCGGGAATAAAATGTAAAACTCATTTACTGATAATTGTTATCCCTATATTTAGTTCAGTGCTGCTATGTGATTGGCAGTTTTGTGTTTTTTGAGTTACTTTCATTAGTTTTGGTTCATAGAGGCAGAGTGCAAACAATACATTAGTAGTGACTGACTTGTTTTTGTCTTGTCTTGTGCACAATATGCACACAAAAGATAAGTGGTCTTCAAACTTCAATGGGCTCTTTTTTTGCAGCCTTGGAGTAGTGACGTCGCACGCAAAGCGCATGTATGTTACGCTAACATATTACATACACACACAGAGACACATGCACTTTCTCTCAGTCACACAAATGAATTACACTCAAAATTCTGAAAGGTAATAAAGCTTGATGTATAATTAGCTATGTACACGTCACTACGGCCAGCACCTTAGGCCAATGTGTATATTTTTCCCCTTTAACTGGACTATGACCGGTGTGTCACTGTGGTGTTCACCTGTCTAACAGCACTAACAATACTTATGTAATAAATGTAACCACTGTAATGGTAAAACAGTTTGGTGAGTATCTGTTTTATTACTATTTACCTTTCCACCGCTACACGTTTTGACTTAGCCAGAACTGGGAAACTCCGCCAATTATATATATAAAGTACGGATTTGTTCAGACAGGTGATTCTCAGGCACAATATCCAACATGTAAAAATAAGCATAGTTAAAAATCTGAGTCATAGTTGCGGTATTACGTGCCATATCGTGTCTTGGGTGCATAAGGAGGTTGACATATTACTGTCACCTGCTGTTACTGAAATATATTCAACTGCCCAGTGCACGGCAAACAATGTATTTACTGTACTCCAGCTACTGGATAATAATTGCCTCCACTGGTCTGAGTAAAAATATAAACATGGTCTGACTCACAGCAAAAAAAAAGAGGTTAAGAACCATTTCACAAAGGGAATCAGTGGACCTAAACAATGAGAGGACACAATACCCCTTACTGTAACAGCCAGCAGAATCCTCCACGGGGGGCCCGTAGATTAGATTGTGCGCTAAACATATACCGATCCCATTGGTGAGAACAAGGTGAAGGATGATGATCCATCTGACTGATGCAGTCAGTTGATTCACAGCTGGTCTGTCTGTGGCAGCAGTTGGTGGTCGTCATGGTTGAGGAGTTGACGTTGCTCTCCACAGCTGCCCTTGTTGCTCCAACTTGAGTAGCTGTTTGAGGTAGAACATCAGCAAGCTGAGCAGTCTGTGTCACTGAAACTGCTGCCCAACGTGCTCCAACTCTCCAGGGCTCTGAACATTACTGAGGTCTCTCCTTTGTTGGTTCCAACTGGGGCTGTCCAGCCTTGATCTAGAGCATCATGGGATATCAATGGCTTAGTTTTGTTGACCATACCTGTTGCAGAAGCACCTGTTTAAATGTATCCTGCATTTATTCATTTATTTATTTAGTATTTTGTCAGCTAATGCCAACTTTTGCTCTTGCCAACATTTTCTCTCCATACATCTGTACCTCAGTATTCAAGCCCCAGGTTGCTGAATTGCCGAAATAAGCAGAGGCATGTAGCTTTGCCCAGATCGGTTTTTCAGTGAAGTCCCAGCAGAATGTGTGCTATCTGAGGGCAGCCAGAGCACCGGACAGATATTTGAAATTTTGCATGAGTACAAGTGCGGCGTCAGGTGCAGGTGGCAACGCTGCGCCCAGCATCTGTGTTCTCAGGCTTCACTTTGGTTGGCCCGGGTTCAAACGCAGTTTGCTCTTTCGCGATTTTGTTCACCTCTGTTCAGTCGCTCAGTAACAGTTCATTGCAGTAACAGACATTACAGTAGGGAAATTTTTTTTCTGTTTTCATTTCTTAATTTTTTTTAACAAATTTGGCTATTAAATGTGTGTTGCTATTGCTACTAAGAAAAAAAAAACAATCTATGATATCAAATAAACAAACCTACATATAAATACTGAAATCCATATTAATTTCATCATTAATTGTTTATTTGGCAATTAGTTAACTGGTGTTTACAATGTTCTCCATTAGGTTGAAATAGGTATTTCGGGAGTTTTAGGAGAGAGTTTTAGGGATACTTTAGAGAAACATGGTTTCTTGGATGAACCTGAAACAAATCATAAATCTCCTTATAAGAAATAATAGAAATACTGTAGCCTCCTGATATTTGAGTTTGCAGCATCTAGGGACCAACAGGGTATAGGTGCTCCGCAGAGCACATAGAAAAAAATAGATGTTTTGTCAGATATTCTAAAAATCATACACTGTGTGTTTGTGCCTTTAGTGAGAATTTTAACGTTGTTACGGTTGTCTTTTTTTTATAGTCATTCTAACTGACGTTCTACCTCCTTACGAGGACAGGTTCTCAGAACTCCTGAACCAACATGACAAAGACACAGCACAGAGCTATAAATATGAGTTGTGGATTTGTGCAAGAGTTTGGTATTATACTGATAAATTACGAATAAATCTGTTCGTATAACGGAAACGTAGCGCTTCAATGAGGCTCTACGCTGGTTAATCAGTTAGCGCCCTCTGGTGGGAATTTTATTGTACAACACGCCGGTTTCAACAAAGCGTGAAGTACAACGAGATGGGCGTTACATGGGGTAAAGAAGCATTTTTCGGGAGGTGTTCTGCGATTCCCATGTTCAGCCAGTCCTTCAAGACCCTCAGATCACCTGCCCAGCTGCTCATTCTGTTTGGTTCGGGTGGCTATATCCAGCCTCCCACAATGCTTTGAGAACAATGTGACCTCTGTCCTGACTTATGTGCCCCTGTGACAAACTTCCCTTTTCAAAGCAGCCATGTGAATCAACCCATTTTATCCACGTTCAGAGGACACTGAAATGTCCTCCCCTTGTTTAGAGTAATTTGATATTCAACATTCAGTAGCTGTTGTGACAATTCCTAAATATTTCTGGAATGGTAAAGGGGCAAACAAGGCCCATTTCACCAGCTGTACCATTACATACAATTTAAAAATAAATATACACTGTTTAACAGGTAAGAGAGGCACAGCAGCTATGAATAATACCCTAAACATTACTAGGCAAAGTGCACTTGAAGGGATCACATGACAAACATTCCCTGCACGCATCACGGTGAAAATGATGCTTTAATATGCCAGCTATACTGCTGCCAGCTCTGCATATTTGTAAAACTTAAGATAATTCAAGTCCAATGTGAGCACTTGTGAGGCTAAAGAGATGGGCTGCAGAGGCCTCTCGTCTTTGGCGTCGTTCCCTGAAACACATACTATTTGTTAAGCCATTGATCGGTGCAAATGGGTGAAGCTAAAAAGTGCAACAGAAGTTTAGTGAACCAGGATGGGTCAGATGCAGAAGGGATGGCTTTTTCCTTGGAATTCAGGGGACTGTGGTCAGAATTGCTACTCACTACATCAGAACGTGGAGGGAGCAGCATGGTGTGTATGCTGCCAACAACCTCAGTAGTGAGAGAAGACATGCAGTTATTTCTCCAAAATGACCTAAGCTGCTACTTATTATTTATCTATTTTTATATTTATCTATATACAGTTGTGGAACCTTTAATGGAGAACTCCATGAATAAGTTTTACTCCAGCAGGAGGTGCGAGTCAAGTGTGGGTCCACAGTACAAGGCAACAGCTGTAAATCCTATGGCACCTGTTGTCCCTTTTATTTAAATTGTTATATAGTCCATCCCCGGTTTTTTTCTGGTATATATGGAAGGGGGTCAGGATATGGCAAAAGTCCAGAAGATCAAAAGCATAATTTAAGCATCGTTTTTTTTTACTATAGCTCACACTAACACTTATATAACCTAATGTAATGTGCCTAACAAAATTAAAACAGCACTGTAAGTGAAACAGACATATAGGACAGTGAATTCTATACAAAAGGCAGCGAATCAGGCACCTGGACAACACACTGAATGCTGCTACAAGGGGACTAGGGGGCTTCATCACCAATGGCAATAGATGGTTCTTAGGAAACAGCATCAAAATAAAAACTTATGCAATGAAGTTATTTTTTAAGGTAGTTAAAATATCGTTTAATATTTGATTTTTTTTTGCAACGAGCTGTAAAATTGAGGTTGGACTTTATAAAAACGGCACTGTGCATAGAAAGTCTCCCCCTCCCTGGATTCAGGATTCCCACTCTAATTTATAATCTCCCTACATTCCCGTCACACAGACACAAAAAAATGACCAAACACATTTGTTACAAACCTTTAAGATACAGTTTTTCATTGACTTTTTTCTTTACAGTAGTTAATGTGCAATTATCTTATTATTATTGTTGGGTCACAGTTAGGAATTCACAAAGTTATTGGCACTTGGAACACAGAATAAACACTGGCATTACAGGGGGTCACAGCGGGGTGGTGGACATCTGGTCTGGAAAGCGTTTCTGGATTAATACCTCATGCTGTGAGTGCACAACTAACAATCAAACTTCATTAGTGCTTCTATGTATAATATACAGTGTATATATGTATATATTTATATATATATTCATATATTGTGAAAAATATTTGCTGATCCCAGACACACCAGAGACACTGTACACCGTCTCCTTGTATACAAGTCCCTGCAGCTGCTGTTATTTCAAAATAGGTTGTCACCTTCTCTGCCTGGGGACTTGTGCCTAGACACAGCATGGAGCCAATGGAGAGGGGCCTGCAGCCTGTGCTGGGAGATGACGATGACCAGGGGGGTTCCACACCCCTGTCTCTGGAGTACTGGGCCATAATGAAGAGCAGGAGAGAAAGTTTGGCTCTGGGTGAAACAACAGAAATGACAGGGGCTGCAGTCAGCAAAATGCACCAAGATGAGAACATACCGGAACTGACTGGGCACAGTGCCACACAGCTGGGGAGGGAAGGAACACAGGGAAAGGGTGAGTGTGACAGTCTGCAATCCAAAGGGGCACACATCCATCACCCAGTTACCCCCCATTTCTGGTGCAGTATTAACAGACCCCCCCCCCACCAGCTTCATCGCCTCCCCATCCCAGAGCCTGTCCTAAAGGATGTGTAGGGGTAAACAAAGCTTTAAAAAAAAAAAAAAAAAAAAAAAAAAAAAAACACCAATTAAAAACGCATGACAATTACAAGACACGTTTTCAAACAAGTTCCCCAAAGCCCCACCTCCACAAACTGAAAAAGCAAATAGGTGCCGGGGTGTCCGGCCACAAGGCCAGGAGCACTGCCCAAAGGTGCTTGCTTGTTTATTTTCCTCTTTCGTTGTGGAGGGTGGGCACTGACAGACACAAAAATTCATCCTCAAAGAACAGTCGGCTTCACCCTCCCACCCCGTGACTTTATGCTTCTCACTTTGATTTCAGTACAGGTCTTTTTTTTTTTTTTTTTTTTTTTTTTGGTTTTTTTTTTTTTTTTTTTTTTTTTTTACAAAAAGAAAAAAAAAACTAAAAAAACCAATACCTTTAAAAATACATTTTAAGCTTCTACAGAGATCCAGGATGCAAAATGAGTTTCCAGAACAGTCCTCAGGTGGCTCATCACACCCCCTGTGTGGGCTGACATGTCACCGCACCCATTGTCCGTGCTGTACTCACAACTGTCAGGAATGTAAGCCAACAGTTAAAGTCAAAGGCCTTTAGAAAGTCTTTAAAAAGCTTTCCTACATTAAACTTGATTTACATTACTGACCTAGGGTTGGAAAAAAAAAAGTAGATGTGGGTTCAGTTGTTCAAAGCCAGAGATTTACTGCTGATGGGGGGGGTGGCTACATGAATGCGAAGGGCAAGAGCATTGCGCGACTGGACAGGGCAAATGTCTCCAGGCTGTACGGAGCAGTCAACTCCACGGCGGCTGGCCAAGATCACAAAGCTGTGCCCTCCATTTCCACTCTGTACGTGGAGAGACCACCTCTCACTTAGCCTCAACCAGCTGTACCCAGTGGCCCTCAAACAGTGCTGCTATCAAAATCCCCATGACAAACGCAGGTTCCGCATTCATTAAAGTATATTCCCAATAGATGGAGTCACTCCAGCAGCTCCTGTTACCCCCCACCCACCCACCCACACGCACGCACATGCTGCGCACCCCGACCGCTGCACGTTTTCCTTCAGTCATTATACATAATGTAAAAATATCTCTAGCACTTTTCTTATTTTTACAGTTGGCAACTATACTCAGTTTTGAATTAGTAGTATTTGTAACAAGCTAATTCTATAGTATTTTGCTTAAAAAAGAAACTAAAAGTAAAAAAAAGATCAAGGTTTACAAATTCTACACCGTTTCTAGCAGAGCAAAGAACACCTGTCACCTGAACGCCTTCGCTGCAGTGCACCATCCTCATCCTCGCTCTCTCTCCCTGCCTTCACTCAGTGGCACATTCAGAAAGACAGCCAGCCCCTCTCCTGCTCCAAAAAGGTTTTTTTTAAAAAAAAAAAAAAAAAAAAAAAGTATTATCATACAGAGGAAATATCCCTTCAATGACTGTCACCCAACTTTCCAAAAAACATTTTTATCAAAGCACTGTAGAAGCACCAGCGAAAGCCTCACATTGGAAAGGTGGTGCCATGTGTCACATGAGGGTCAGAGCCTGAAATGTAGACCACCACTTCACTTTGCAAAAAAGGTGCATTAAAAAAAGACAGGCACAGCTCCAGTGCCCTGTCAACAGGTCCCCTCTCCCAACACGCAAGCAGCAACGCGAACACACGTGCACATTTAAGGTCAAAGGGTGTGGAACAAACTGAACAAAGAACACTACATGTTTTGGGTTTATAATGAATATCTGGGGCAGAGCAACCAGATATGCGCACATGTCCCACAGACATGCATTACACACATATTGTGCCTGACACTAATCAAACTTGTATGGAGAACCAGGTTTGGTGCATCCATGACACAGAAACTCGTGCTTGGGACCTAGAAACATGCGTGTTTTTGCCCAGCCTTCAACTAGGACACTATTCCCTCATCCCCTCTTCCCAAAAGACAGTTGTCACCCAAAACTTCCAGGATTGGACACATCCCTTAAGGCAGCACTGGAACACATATGTGCAAATTTCTAACAGCCCGTGTTACAACACATATCGGTAGAAGACGGCAGAAACAGTCTGTGGAGCCAGCGCTGGATTCAGGCGCTCTTCAAACCCAGCATCAAGGATTCATTTCCTCACCTCTTACTGCACACCTCACACAAATAAAGGACACTTCGTTACACCACCACTTTACCAGGTTGACGTACCAGGAATGTTGGCCCGTAGATAAAGGCCGGTCTTCAGCAACTGTGCACTGGGTTTCAACAAATGACAACAGTCTGAAGACATACAGTCGACAGCCGTCTCTTTCTACGCAGCCAAGTATCTACAGAGACCCTGCCAGTCACTCCAACAGTTCGTCTCCCCCCGAGCCCAACAGAATGAGCTGGGTAAGGAGCAGGGTGTCACCCAAGCCTCAGTAGAAGGGAAGGGAAACAAAATTAAACCAGACAGAGTAAGACATCTTTCAAACATGAACCGCCACCCAAGACTGGGCCGTAGAGACAACTAAAACAGAACCCATAAAAATAATTAATGAAAAATATTTGAAAAATCTTTAGCGGGAACATATTTTATCAACAATTCAGTCAAAAAATGAGATTTTAAAACAATCCCTTTCTCACTATACATACAGGAGATTAATATCTCTTAAAAATATGAGTTTCTTTGTCAGTTTCCATTCTCATTTCTGTACAATACTCAGTAACCTTTCTCTCTGTTGGGAACTGTGGCGTGTAAAATAGAAAAAAATAAGCTGTTTATCTAAAACAAAAAAAAAGGTGCGTAAGAAAATTGTTTTTTTGGCCAGGATGTGATACCAAGAGGGCTCCAGAGCTGTAGAAAGAAGACACGGAGCCCCATTGTAGCAGGCGCTCGCGCGCACGCGCACACACACGCACACACACACAGAACATTAAATGAACCTGCTTCAGTGGGACTGCCAGAGGTCCTCAGGGGTCTCTGCTAGTGTTTTACTTTTAAAATCTTATAGAAAGGATTAAAACACAATCTGGGGTCACAGGTTTGTGACAGTTTGCTACTGCTGACTGAATACATTCAACATCAGGACAGTGTTATATCAGGTGCTTCGCTCCCATCCCACCATTCCAGCCTACGCTCCCTTCCTAGGAAATGTGATTGGTCGATATGGAGAGGAGGCAAGACGTCGACCCCCAGTACTTTCCACCAGCACGTGCAAAAAACAAACTCGCAGCAGACCAGGAAAAACAGTCTGCATTGAGGGGTGGGTTAATCTCTTGTTCTGATAAAGTAATAATCCCCCACCTACAGGAACCCCAAAGGCCACCCCTCCCACCCCGACCCTCGACAGATGTTCTCCCCACCCCAGCAGGGAAAGCTGAACTTAGGGTGACACAAAGGGCTCAGTTGCAAGGGAAGTGGAAAGGCAAGGTTTGCTTGGGGTGGGGGTGGCATCGCCATGGTCATAACTAAAACAAAGTGCTGCCATCTCCACCAACACCTTGGAGAGTCTCTCCAGAGGCACCTGCTTCACCGGAAGCACTGGCTTCCAGGTTAGCTGCCTCAAAGCTGGGCTCCCCACCCAAGCCATCTGCCTCCATCTTCACAGCGTCAGCCAGGAAGCTAGAGTAGGCGTCGCCCTCCGCCATCAGCATCTTCAGTTTGGGGATCCAGCTCTTCCGCACAACACGCCGCGCATTGGTGCACATATCAGCGGCGATGGCATTCATCTCGCTCTCCTTGAAGTTGGTGGCAAAGTTCTGGCAGTAGACTGAGGTAAGCAGATTGACACAGGCAGACAGACATCAGTGCAGTGTGACAATGGCAGGCTGAACGCTACACTGTATGGAACGAGGCTGATGACTTGTGAGGTTTGTTCAGCAAATCTTTTAGCACCTTTCTACAGGTTCTAAATCTTAAGTTAATAGAGACTTAAACCTGATTGGAGGGTACATTTAGCGACATATTTGGGAAGTCACTGATAAATCGTTTTGCGTCGCAATGACTTCATTAGCTAGTAATTACACATTAAATCATTTATTCTTCAAATAGCTAGCTATTTTTAATGTCACAGCCACTGATGTCTATAGCTTTAATCCAAACACGTTGAGATTTTTTTGCAAAAAAATCCAACATGTGCACTCAATGCCTGGGTCAATGTACACAAGCGTGTGATTCAGAAGGCGGGAGCTTACATTTGACGGCGTGCAACACTCGGCTGTCCAGCGGCTTGCGACTTGGATCATTGGTGGAGGAGCGGATTCCTGTTCCACAACTATTGGCCAGGGTGTTCCTGTGTGCGTTGGGGGAGGGCGTAACAGATACAAACCCACACCATTTCGTGGTCGTTTGCGTGTCAATCAAATCAAGTGAGAAAACAGTTAAGGATGTGCACATCTTAATTAAAATCCCATTTTTTATGTAGCCATTCCAAATTTGATCCTTGGCATAATGCAATAAATACAACTACAGCAAATCATTAACTGTTCATTTTGACTCATAACAAATTTTCACACAAATACATGCCATGTGTTCCGCAAAGACAAGAATGTCAACCTTTAATTTAAATGGCGAGGGAAAGACACGGCGACAGTGCTAAAAGATTACTTAAGAGGGAAGGAGGCAAACTCACCTGTCAAAGAAGGAGGCCAACAGCCGCCTTAGGAGGACTTTGTGCCGGGTCCCGGCACTGACATGACAGTTCATTAGCTGGGCTCGAGTGATGTAAACGCTGGTTCCTGCCACACACACACACACAAAGGGCTTTTAGGCATAGTTTAAACTATGTATCATGACCATTTGTTTTAAACAAAATCAATCTGCGTGGTACTAAAAAAAACTACTCTGAATAAGTTTAAGTGATGCATCATCTGTGAAGCAAATGCAGACTAAGGTTCTGTTTATCACTTGATATTAAATACACCACTATATGGAAACATCATCAGTCTGGAGCCTATTGTGCATTAGTGTCCGACAAGCCTGGCACTGGGTTCTGTTTTCAGCCAAGTGCAATAATTTAACCACCAATATTCAACCACTGTATTCATTTCGTGTAGAAGCAGTTTCGATGCAATATTTACATTTATGGCTTTTGTGTGAGGACTTGCCCATTTGTCATTCACAATTAATCCTCTTAAAAGGAATGCTCATGAACTTCACTAAAAGTAGTGCATTGACAAAAAACTGGCAGCCTGATCTTTCACCATTATCTAATAGGATACCAAGGCAGACATACACCAGTTGACTGACCTGTTACCAGCTCTAACTTCTCGGCGGGGTCACCCTCCTCGTACAGTTTTGGGTGGCAGCGGTTGCCAATCTGGGAGATGAGCTCAGCAGGCAGCGAGGAGAGGTCTTGCCGCACACGCATCCTGTTCCTGGTATCAGAGGTCAGGTGGTCGGGCAAAGCATCCACACGCTCGCCAGCTGTTTTAATGCAAACAGAGCATTTGTCACATGCCAGTCTTGCAGCGTGACCCCCTCCCCCTCCCCACTGTAGCTAATGCAAGCATTTCTTTCTTTGGGCAAGGTATGCAATTTCCCCTCATTATTATATATACACACCTTTTCAACACCAAATAGCACTGCTTAAGGATATAGCCCTGAGATCAGATACTTGCTAAAGGATCCTGTTGTCATATAGCAGGTTCTGTCTGGAAGGGGGACACACAGAACGCTGACACATTGTTTACAAAAGTGCGTGATACAGCAGGGGGGAAAAAGAAGGAAAAAAAAAAAAAAAAACTCTACACACCCTTACTGAGATTTAAGGTTTTGTTGTTGTAGAGGCCCAAATCACCATTTTTCACCTTAAATAAGATTGATTTTCACTTACATATTCTGTGCTAAACAAATGGATAATTTTTATGATTAGAAAATTATACTTTTACTGCTAAGATTGCATAAGTCTGCACAACCAAACTGACATACTTCATAGAACCACATTTTGTTTCAATTAAGCAGTAAATTTGCTTGGATATTTCTATCCACACCTAGTTTTGCAATTATCCTACTCCTCTTTCGGCAACTCCAGATTTCTCCAGAGACATTGCTTCAATTTGCTCTGCTTTTGATGGTTTTCATACTGAAAGGTGAAATTCTTTAAGTTCAGCTTTCTATTTATTTCCCCCTCTATTCTGACTACAGCCCAGTGAATACTGACAAGAAGCAGCCCCACAGATTGATGCTGCAACCACCATGCTGGAGAGTGGGTGATGAACTAATGCCGGAAAGTTCTGCTTTGGGTTTATCAAGTCAGACACTTTCCTGGGTTGGGAGACAGAATGTTTTCTTGTATACATTATATTTATGTTCTTATTATTTAGGTTTTTAAGTTCTTTTTTTCTCTCCCAAACTTAGGCTTCTGGAGAAAACAAGAAATCTCTAAAGTGCAGAGTGGAACTCCCGAAGCTCCCTTAAGGTTGCCACTGATCTCTTTACACCAACTTAAACTTAAATCTCAAGGGTGTGTAAACATCTGATATTGTTTATAAATGAAGTAAAAAATCTGGAGCAATATGCTACTTAAAGGTATTTAGACAAATCATTTAATGTGACTCCAAAGCTATTGTCTCCTTACCGGCCGTCCCCACGTTGAGCATGCTGTACATAGTGTACATATTGCAGATCTGCCTGTATTGCTCCTCAGAGCTGTCTTCTGTGATTTCCTCCTCTTCCTCATCATCAGAGTTTGGCGAGTCGCTGGTGTAAGCACTCAGTGTGCCAGGGCTGGTACCCTCGGAGGTGGCAGTGTTGGTCGTGTTGGTGCTGCTGTTGCTGCCACCGTTGGTGCCAGTACCATGACCCCCAGTCACTCCTGCCACCCCTTGCGACTGCCCAGCACTGCCCCTTGCTGCCTCTTGAGAGAAGCGGGCAACCTTTCTCATCCCACATCCAGTACCCCCACCCGAGCCACCGCTGCCCGCCTCTCGGCTGCCCCCCTCCCAAAGCCGTTTGGCCACAGGGGTACAGACCACCGAATAGGAAGAGGCCTCTTGTTGCTCCATCTTAACCCGTGAAACCAAGGGTAGCGGGGTGAGACAGGAGGCAGGTCGGCTGGCTGCCGGCGCACCCCCATTGGTTCCTCCAGCTCCTGCTGCTGGCACTGCCCCAGAAGAGGTCTGCGTGACAGGACTTTGAGGCTCAGAAGGTGGGGCCTCCTCAGCCTGTAACCCCTGCGAGTCGCAGCTGGGTGAGCTGACCTTGAGGAAGAACTCTGTGCCTTTCTCCATGATCTGCTGGATCTGCAGAAACCCAGCAGTGTACATGAGCAGGAACTGGTCACCCACATTCATGCTGAGGCGGCCAGTATAGCAGAAGGACAGGATCTGCTGGAAGCTCTGGGGCTGCACAGCGGAGGGCAGCTCTACCACTGAGCTCTTGCTCCCTGTGTTGAATAGGTCCCGGAAGTAGGAGCTGCTGGCAGCCAGCACTGCGCGGTGCGCCTTGAAGGCATGGCCCTTCACCACCACTGACACGTCACAGTACAGGCCCTGCAGCCGCTGCTCGTTCAGACACTCCAGAACATTGTTGCCAAAATTGGGGATAGCCATCTGTAGCGTCTGAGCCATGGTGCTATACCCAGCACCACTGGGTCTGCTGAAAGAAAGAAAAGGCGTGCCATCAGTCACACCGAGAATCAAGGAGCAACAAGCATTAACCTCTGAGACAAAAAAGGAAAACACTGTTCCCATTGAGTAATCCCATAAAGTTTAATGTTCTGGACCTTTACAAGAGCCCGTGGCAAAAGGAGGGCTCACTCGGGTCTTCCTTATCCTTCCAGCAGCTGCCCTTATCCTGAAGGCATGTAGACATCATTGCAAAATCACTTTGTAATGATTTCTGAAGTACAGAGCAATTGAAATAAAACAGGGAGAGAGTAATTCTGACCCCCTGACTTTTATGACTACAGTTATAAGGTGAGCCACAGATGCAAACCTGAGGGATATCTAAAGACCAGAGTACTCAAAGTTTTTTCCTCATGATCTCTCAACTGCCCCATTCTTTACAGCTGTTTAAAAACATAAGGCAAAATCTTGGCTCTTGTTTGCTTTTAAAATACTGGGATTGCAGAAACAAAACTGCTCTAGAAACAGGTCATCTGTTCATTCAGACTGATGGGCACAATCCTGAGACACACCCCAAAGGCTTCACAACAGCCCCAAACACTTCAAAATTGCATTCACAGTGTTAGACAGAATAGATTGTTTATATATTTAAATTAAAGAAGAAATATCTGTATGAATCTCAAACTCACGGCCAAACACCATCATTATTTCAGATCAGACACAAAAGCTCATGGTTATTTATCCAAAATCCTGTTGAAATCAGAAAGATCTCACTAAGCTGTCAGCAACCTGTGTGTGTGTGTCTAATATATATATATATATATATATATATATATATATATCTTCCTATAAATGTTTGGCAATTTGAGGGAAAAAAAAATAGAAGACAAGATGCCACCCAGATTAAATACTAGTTAAGAGCCGAGGAGGACAAGATCACAAAGCATCAAGGAACACCCTCCGCATCGCACGACCCAGCACAGACTCATTAGAAAAAGACCCAGATGCAAATATTCTATCTTTAACAACTTTAAATCATTTTAAATGCCGAATAAGTGTTTTAGGCTGCAGGTCTGAGGAGAACACACTGTAAGCAGTGCACGCCACAGACAGGATGAGGGCTCACTTTATCTCACCATTATCTTTATACATTTCAACACTTCTGGGAATCTCAGAACCCGCTGCAGTTCCAGGTACTGTGGACTGTTCGTTTCCTGCCTCAACTGTCTCTCCAAATAACGGCTCCAGCATCTACTTCTGAAACTTCACTGTCCTGACGAGCCGACGGGCATTTTGTCTCGTCGACGGTCGTCCACAAGCACTAACATCTGGAACGCTGCTCTCATTAAAACACACCTCATACATTCTCATACACGCATAAACAGCCATATTTTTACGGGACCTGCGACTGCGACGTAATAATCTGGCGCTATTAAAGAGGGGAGGTGAGTGAGACTGACAGTGCGGGACTGCTGGTGAAGAGTATCTCTGCAATGGCGGCCGTTCGGGGTGCCGGTGGCCCGGTGGCCCTGCTCTGCCAAGCCGTGTGCCAGCGGCCCACCCCGGCCTGGGGCACAAGGAAAGAGAAAAGCCCGAATCCGAACGCGTTTGGAGCCCACAAGCCGCCGGCGACGCTCCGGCTCGACCAAAAAAAAAACAAAAAAAAAACATAAAAGATAAGGAGTGAGTGTTAAGTGTGGGCGGCGGACGCTCCCCTCCTCCGGCCTGCGGGAGACGCGCTGTGCCTCCTCACTGAGCCGCGGTCTTTCTCCGCTCCGCGCATCACATCCGCACGCGCGGCTCACTCTCACGCAACACGAATTCACATCCACGCCGCTATATCCGGACAGCCGTTATCGGGAAAATGTTTAAACTACATCCCGTGAGCGACGCACCCGTTCAGCTGCGCTTTCTGTCAATATTTTGGGCTGCGGGGAATCAACTCCCCATGGCGCTCCATCTACACCGACATCAACAGGTCATTCCGGGACAAATGCAGCAGTGGGGGGGAGGAGGGGCGAGGCAGACGGAACCAGCGCCGCGCGGAAGGGGGGGGTGGGGGGCGAGTCGCGACACAACACACCACTTTAACCACTCTGTCGCCCACGAGTGATGCGCCCTCGCTGCTCAAATTCGCCGCTTCCGAACTCCGCTGTCAAAGCCGAGTGTGCAGATAAAATTAAAGTTTCGCATATGTGCGTTTTTGTTAAGTTATGGTAAGCTGCGATGCGGCGGCTGCTGAAGGAGGGGGGGGGGGTGGCTGGGTCCGAGGAAGCCGGGGAAGTGGTTAAAGTTTTGTTGGTGTCGTTCCTGTGAGCCCATCCCCCATCGCACACCTTCTCCAAAACAATACCCCTCAAAATCTCTCCCGATCGACCCGATTCGCGCTCGGCTGCCGTGCCATCGCGCCAAAGCTCCTCTCCTACAGCGCCCCGTGGCGCCTTCCTACCCCAGCCACCCCACGGGAAAACCGGGAAAGCGGGTAAAAACTCACCCCCGCGCCGCGAGCTGCTGTGAAGTGTTTCAATGGAGGAGTCCGACGCGTTTGCTCTCTCTCTCTCTCTCTCTCTTCTTACAGGCGGCCATTCATTGTGAGCAAAGGCGCGAGGCCGAGCGCAGAGCAATCGAGCGCTCCACAGTGTCCGGGATGTAGAGCGCCGAATCATCGATTGGTCAGCCATACCCCCCCCCCGTCCCCTCCCCCCGCCGCCGGACCCATTTGTCTAATAATAATGACTTTATTTATTTATTTATTTATTTATTTATATTCGCGGGACGCTGCGGTTAGAGAGTGTATTGACCATATAGTGATCGAATACATTTGAAACCGCGTCATCTTTCGTATTTAAATGACTGGCGTCAAAAGATATCAAATTAAATATTTTGACTCGAGGAGGTTCGCTATCTGAATGCGCTGTGCAGAACAATGCGTGGGAATGAGAATATTTTTGAAATAAAGTAATAAATAAAACAATGAATGAATTATTCTTGCCATTAAATACTTTGCATGTGACTAATAGTGAAACTGCTGTTCAATAACCGACATGTCTTTTTCTAGTTTTACTGATGACACACCCAGTCACTAGTTAAGCCAAAAACCGGTAGGTTTTATGCATCATAGTTTTAGTGGTTTGCCTTTTCACGGCCATTTTTCTTTTTAAAGAGATTCCAATTATTCTGATACCATCTCAGCTTCTGGGATGCTTGGCAGTAGGATTCAGCTTTTGGATACTGATGTGAAAATTAGGTGGGTTGAAGGTGGTGATGAATATGTCAGATGACCATGGTGCAGGAAGATGCCCTCCATCTATGTACTGTATGATGCCTCTCGCTTCTGGCACTTTTACAATGAAAACTAATGAAACAGAACTGTATGCTATCTGAGACATACTGATGTAATTTTTTTTTTTGATTCAACATGACTAATAAATTACGAAAGGCTCTTCCATGACAGTTAAGTTCAAGTATTAGCAGTGGATTAATAGATACAAGACAACTCTTGGTACCCTAGGAAATGCAGAAAATTCCAACAGACTAGTTTCTGGCCATACAGATGAAAAAATCTCTCAGAGAACCTAACGTAGTATTATTGCAAGTTCAGTGTGGTTTAGTAACAAAAATATGCAAGCCGTGGTGGCTCAGAACCTATCTTGGAAACCTCGGGTGAAAAGTTAGGCAGGGTACCCATTGGATGGGATGTCAGTCCATTGCAGGACAGCCTTACACAGTCACTCACATTCACACACTATGGGTGCTTCTAAGTCACCAGTTTATCTGCAACACATATTTATGTATTTTTCTTTTTTACATTTTACATCAGGTGTTTAGGCTTTTGAGCACCAATATTTGCCCCTCTCTCATTATGTTTAATATATTCTTTGGTGGTTTTGGGGTTGATGATGCAGCTCTAGTAGCTGGGGAGGATTAAGGACTGTAGTTAAGGAAGATGTGAGAGCTGAAGCCACACAGTCAGCAGGGAGATGGGAAGAAATGGTTTGTTCAGGAAGCAGTGCAATGTGGACAGAACCCAACACCAAGTGCATGACAGTGATGGAAGTTCTGTGACAAATTGTATCCTTAAATTATAAGTCTGGAAAATATGGTGTGTGAACTACTTCTAGCTAAATCTAGTTTTAGTCAACGGTAGATTCAGTTCTGTTTGTCTTGCTGCCATGAGTTGTGAGAGTAAAGCATTTAGCCATGCCACATCTACCATTTACATATTCCGTTCCTGAGCCAAAAGGAAAAGATTAAAACAACATGTTGGTTTTCCCCATTTCTATTTTTTTCTTACATTTGCATTGATGAGAACGGCATTAAATTCAAATAATATGCAAAGTTGTGCAGAGATGTTAGAGTAAGGACAAATAAAATGTATAACCTGATGAACGTAGAAGAACATCCTCATGGACACGTTCTTGTGCTTCTTTTCTCTATTTTACTGCACTCCAGGCTTCATTCCACCACACCTACATGTGAACTAGTCACAGCCTGAACACATAAAAGGGCTTTTTGTGGCAGCATATTGGCTTCATGTACAGCTGCATGGGTTCCGTCTCACTGATATGTTGTGCATTTGAGCCATAAACAGTTTTCCTCTATAATCTCTGCAGTTTAGATTTAGAGGCTTTTCATTGGTGACCTTTTCTGTCCTCTCAGAAACAGTAGGTAGTTTCCAGCTGACAGGTCATATTCAACAGAACAACCACAGGTACCTGTATGTGTCAAACAAAATACCATTGCTCATTACCAAAAAAATCCTGCATGCTTTTAATCTTTAATCCGGCTTTGTCCGTACAGTATGACACATCATCAAACCAAACTTCCTGAGCCAGCTTAGGTCTAACTGGATGGAGTGGTATGATCTTCTATTGCAAAGACTACAATAGTAAGATCAGAACACATAATAAAAACAGTGTACTGTTAGGTAGAATAAGCTGAAGGAAGCCTGCAGGCAGTTTAGTGAATCACTGCAATAAATGTGTTTATTCTCAAACTAGGTATAACTAGGTGTGGGACTGTAGTCATCCTTCCCGGACTTTCTTCTTGGTCTCACTCCATAGCCTGATTTTGTAAGTTTGTCTTGACGTTTGATTCAGGTAATACTTATACTTTCCGACCGAAAGACACTTCCCGCATTCTGTCCATTCTTCCTCTCTGACACTTATCTCCCTGACCCAGGCATGAGACAGTAAAATATTCCAAGTCATGATGTGTGTATTAAGCACAGGAAGTGTGATCACGATAATTCCAACCCACACTGCCGAAGCTGCTGTCCAGCTTTGTTCGTACAGCGTGACACATCATCAAGCCAAACTTTCTGGGCCAGCTTAGGTTTAACTGGATGGATTGGTATGATTTTCTGGAGTAAAGCCAAAAAGAAGAGCAGTTGTATTGTCTTTTCATTATTCGTTCATTCAGTGTGTGGATAATGTTATTGTGTTATTGTTATTCTGTAGTTTAGCTGTGGCTTGCAGCTTTATTCATTTGTGCAGTGGAATTTAGGCAGTAAGGTATTTTGTTGTATTAATTTAGGTTAAAATAGAGCCTCCCAGGACTTGAACCAGGAACCTTAAAGTTATAAGATCATACTTCTTGACCACACAGGACCCAGGTGTCCTAAAGTGAACACAAAAACTCAAACTATAGCACCAGTATGCCAAGGCTTCTCAGTATGACATCTAGAACTGAAGTAGCATTGTTACTATATTTATTTTAGTTTCATATTTATAGTTAAAATGTATTTTTACTGTCACTATTAATGCTTTCTTCAGACATCTCAGCTCTCCCTGTGTATAAAATTTGTATTGTCTATTTAGTCATGAGATAGTGAATTTTTTTTTTTTTTTAACTGTGTGTATTTTGGTGTTAAATTTGATTCATGGTTCTTAGTTTTTTAGACCTCAGGCAACCCAGAAAAACAAACAGATCCTTTGCTCAGCAGGAGATGCTCATTTTGTCACATGATTTGCCCCCACTGCAGAGTTACAACAGCAAAACACATGCCTATACTTCATTCCAAGAAACATTTTTGCATGTTGCATTGAGCAGAAACTTTCATACATGACTTGCTGTTCTTTGCATATCAGACTTCATGGCGTCTACAAGAAAATTTGAATTTTATTTAAAAAACAATGGTGTTTGGATCATTTGGTGTCCTATTTAGAACTGCTCTCGCTCTCCTTTGCTGCCCTCCTCCCTTTCTATTTGATCCGGTCTTCGGCGTAAATCAGTGTGCAAGTTCTTACGACTTCAAGGCGGGTTACCTTCAGGGTCCCATCCGTGTCCATAGTACACTGATCAATCATGAGTTGCCTGTTTGAGTTCTCCTGTAACTTAGTTCAGCCTTTTCCCCTCATAAAGTGCTCATGCAGTTAGCATACTTGATCCACATTTTACGTATCAGCCACATTGATATGATAAATAACAGTAATAAGCACAACAGATATTTGGACTACCCCAATGTAAAGGTTCACATGTAGGCTTAGTAAGTATGGTGGGTGAAATAAAATAGTTTAAGCTTATAGAGGAGTGCGGCATCGTTTGATGCTGCTGCTTTGTTTAAGTTTGGTGCTGACAGTTTTACCTAAAACCTGAGGCCATATCTGAAGGTCCTTGTCTTCGAGGGAGGGTGAGGCCCAGTAAGAAGGTTTCCACATGTGTGTACCTGTGGGAACTGGGCTTGGCAGCTCACCTGTGTGTATGTCATATCCAGGTATCTCAGCCAGGCACACAGGAGGGCGTGATGGCACAGGCCCTTAATCCCGCTTTTTGTTCTGCTGTGTGTTTAGCTGTGAGAGAGACACTTCTGTTTGCTTACCATCACTATCCGGTTGCTCAGTGGGTACTCACAGCCCAAACAACTCACCTAGTTTAAAATTTTATGTAGCATCATTACGCACAGCCTGAAATTTGTTATTACCTTGTTGCTAAGCCAACATAGCTGAATATATTCTTGGAAAAGTTCACGTACAAAAACGTTGCTCAAGGGTGCTAAAGCAGAGACCTTCTGCTTATCTGAACTGGAAACACTTTTACTGTACCTACTCACGTTTATATATCATGAAACTGAGGTGTCTGAAGGTTTTCACAGTTTATACTGTGGTGTTTAACAGTGTTATTGTCCCTAAGGCTGTACTTCAAGCATCTGTAAATATACAGTGAGTGAGTGTTGTGTGTGGCTGTGAGCGATATACTGTAACTACTACATGTGCACTGCTATTTATCAGTTCCCCGTCAAAGTGTCATTGCCAAAGTTATCAGCCTGAGCTGCTGCCCAGGCTACCTCTGCAAAACAGTGGGATACACAAGAATCTGAGCCACAGTTGCAGTTCACAGCTGGACCATGTGGTGTGCGCACAGGCTCCCTTACACACACAGCGAGTCCGACAAGACCGTGATGGTCGAGTGAAGACGAGCTAAAGAGATGACACTCCACATGGCAGCATGCCCAGTCTGATGCCAGCCTCTTGTCGTAGCCATTGGCAACATTCAAATGTTGTTAAGCAACAGTCAATGTTCTCTACCAATCAGCAGGCAGGTTAGGTTGGACCACACAAGGATCAGCCAATCAGCACGCTGTATGTGTTGCACAGCCCTCTCTCATCCTAGTCTTTGATGTTTAATAGATTTGAAATTCCACTGAACCCAGTACAATGGGAATTGGAGGAAAGTAGTGACATTCTTGTCTAATTGTTGCCTACAAACATCGATCACAGTGATTCTGTCCCCGTTGCCGTTGGGGCTCTTCCACAGCCTTTGTTCACCAAGGACGTCCAGGTGACCACGGGGCTTGCACTACATACGCAAACATCACCAGGCTTTGCTACACATGACTTCACTCAATCTGTGGTGCGCTGCAAAATTTATTGTGCACAACCACACGACACCATTGCCCCCTGTAGGTGGCTAACAGGATACTCATCTCACTTGCCACTTGTCATTGTCTGTGCTGTGTCTCCTCGGGGATTTTGCTGCTCTTTTAATGTCTTCCGCCTGTTTGCAGTTAACTGGACTACACGCTCTTAGGTGAGGAATGTTAGAAATGTAGGGATCTTTCAAGTGGACATCATACCCACATCAGGACAGAGTACTAAACCATCAGAGCAGATGGGAAATAAATGGTACGTTGCAATATTAGAATTAAAATAGACATTAGAAGGTGGCTGATGAGTTTCATTAGGCACTACGTGCTTTTATAGCTCAGGACAATAAAATAGCCAAAGAAAGCAGGCCCTTAGCTTGCCGTTGCAGAAGTTCTACATAACACCGGAAACACAAAAACGTACAAAAGGCAGTCAGAATCAATTTCACTTAATGATGACATAATTTCTCAGAAAACGAAATCCTCTTCATTTAGCCTGTTAAAAAATAAGCAAAAGAATCCAGTTTTTATTTAAGTACGTGAACTAGCACATTAAAATATGATGGCATAGAGAAATAGTATTTTAAAAATGTTATTGTGCTGCTATAAATGAGAGAGGCAATGAAGAGGACGAGGAAGATAAAGGCAACTTTCCATATTTCCTCAGTGCTCTCCTCCATCACGTCGTGATAGTTGGTTCCATCCAAGGATGAGTCATCCTCAATGATTTCTTAGAGACAGAGTGAAAGACAAGAGGAAGTTTTAGTGTTAATACAAGGGGACGTCCATTTTGTCGTCACATCACTATACCTGTGGCTTGACTTTCTCTCTGGGCATTGTGGGTGATTATAGTGAGGCTTCAATAACATGACCATCTTGCTGAAGAAACAAAGCATCAAGCATCTTCTTCAAACTGAACATCTTGTCTCTGCTGCATCCATCATGTTCATTCTTCTGTCACACTTTTGCAAGCTCACATGCTTTTGAAAGAAAAACAAAACCATGGTGTTTTAGGGGTGCTATGGTGGCTCAGTGAGTAGCAATGCTGCCCCCCCCCCCCCCCCCCCNTGAAAAAAAAAAAAAACCTTGGTGTTTTAGGGGTGCTATGGGGGCTCAGTGGGTAGCAATGCCCCCCCCCCCCCCCCCCAGTGTCTGAACTGGTGGTACGTGAGTTTGAACGTGGCTCAGTCTGTGTGGAGGTTGCCAGGTTTCCCCGTGTCAGCATGGGTTTCCTACAGGTGCTCTTTTTTCATTCTAAAGCCACACATTTCAGGTTAATTGGTCACTTTAAGTTGCCCATGATGTGTGTGTATGTGTGCATGTGAGGTCAGAAGAAGCAGTTTCCAAAAACTTGAAGAACCGGTTTGGTCAGAAATGCCGTGTACCTTTTTTGCTGATGTTGAGTATGAGCCTGGTGTTGCCATGGCTTACGATGCAGGTATAGACTGTCTCAGGCATCCAGTCGGAGGTGGAGGTATCCAGGTGGCTGCTGACTGGGTTGAAACCTTCCACTAGGCAGACCAGCTTGGTGGGGGACTGCAGGAGGGTTGCTGTGGGAGAGGATGGTGGCACTGCAGAGACCGAACAACAGCACAGAGTGAAGGACTGCCCCCCACACCACTTCCACCCACACTTACCAGGGCCCTCATAGCTACTGTCCCAGTGTGGTGTTCCCCTGGCTCCAGTGCTGGCCAAATGTCAGACTTTGACCAACACTGTCTCTAGGGTCAGCTAAAAATGCCCTGTTGTATGTTTCCTGTGTGAGGGAGGACAGATAATGCTTCTTTCCTTCTCCAGTGTTGCTTCTCTGCAGTGACTTAGTCAGGATCATAATGTGTCCTTGTGGCTTTCTGACTTATCACTGCTGGTTTACAGCCAAGCCCATTTTCTGTTGAGTTCTCCAGGGTTTTTTCGGAACAAAGAAGTTTAAATGGTTTATATTTCATGATCCTGAATGTTCTGCTTGAATCAAACCCTTACGATGCTATTAACAGGGTGGGTGCTGTAATGATCTAAAAGGTTAATGTGGCGGGAGGAACCCAGTCCACACCTTAGGACATCTTGTTCAGAGGGAACAGGGCGTAGACAGATTAGAAAACTTCCAGATGTCTTTAAAGGAGACAAAGACTGAAGGAAAAGGGCAGCCAGAACGGAGGTTTGGAACTGAGCTCGACCGTGAATGTGACAGTTACACAGCAAGTGCAGGTTCTCTGGAACATTTTAGTTTATTTTTTCCTCAATACTTTGAGTTTATATAAATTGCTGTTTCATATTTTAGTACATTTTTGGACTACTTTGTTTTATTTATACAGTCCACTTAAGTGGATAGCAGATAAATGGATAACTTGCTTAAGTGGATACTGTCACTAAGATGCCGTTTTGATCCTATTCACTTTAAAGGGACAAGGGTTTGAATGAGTGGACAATTCACTTTAGTCAATAAAATTTTCCAGTTCAGTCATGTTCGAGACATTGGTTAAGTGGATAAACACTATTCATCGCTCTGGTAATCGTGAATCAGTTAAACTGGCACAGTACCACCAGTGTGACTGTGGACTGACTTTTCAGCTGGCAAAAGGAGCCTGTCTGCCATTTCACTACAGACAGAGACAGACTGCTGCGTGTCACTCACAGCCCACATCTTTAGCTGTCGCTGATCCTGCTCCAAGGTGCCGGTTTATAGCTTCTCCGTCAGCCGGCATCTGTAACTCAGTGTGCACGAGCATTTGCGGCGTGAATTCCTCCTAAGTGATGGTGTTCCTTCTTCACAGCCTTGAACTGCTGCAGAGAAAACCGACATCTTGGTCAACTGCTCAGCATGTTGATGCTGAAACGGAAAGTAGTGAGTTTGAGGTATGTAGCCATGGTGGAATCTGGTTCACCATCGAGGGCAGATGGCATTTCAGTGGCTGGATGGTGATCCCACAGACGCTACTGATGGCCCCTGTTTGCTCTCAGCCACACTACAAGCAGTGGACATCTTGCTTTTTTGTGGAGTCCCCTAACTGCGTCTCCTATGGACGCTTATATGTGCTTCAGAACAAGGCGATTTAAATCGGATGTAAAAATGCTATGTAGCCCAATATAACAGACTTTTTTGCAAAGAAATAGCGAACTGTAAACGCATTTGCAGTACCATATTTATGTACATAAATAATAAATTATACTTTACCTTCACATGATTGTGTATATGTATTATATTAGCTGGTAATTTCTAGCATATACATAACACATAACACAACTACAAAGAACTGAATCCTGCACATACCTGGATGCCATAGGTTCGGTCCCAAGGCTGGACTTGACTTTTGTAGTATTAAAGGCGAAAGGCTTTTTTGAATATTTTGTTGGTGAGAGATTTATTGCTGCGTTCTGCTTTGGGCAAAAAAGTAATGCTACAAAAGCTTGCTAAGTGCACACAGTCACTCCTCAAACCAGAGACACCTCCAGAGTGTCACACTGAAACCTGTTTTGTTTAAACCATACACAATGGTGTGGTTTTAGATATAATCTTCAAGTGATGGCACAGCCTCCTCATTTTTCTGTTTAATAAGTGCAAGGTGTACATACCCAGTGTATTCCAGAAGATCTGCAGGTTGCTCCAAGGACTCATGTCTCACCACGCACCTGTACACGCCCTGCTCTGAATCAGAAGACGGAACCAGAAGCTTGCTATGCATGAAATAGGCCCCATCTGCCTATTGAGTGACACTGCTGCTGGCAAACATGCTGGGTGCCAGTCCTGTCCCATTCAGCTCCCAGTGAGCATCGATGATGTTAGGATAAAAGTCAGAGATCAGACAGAGGAGGCTGTGATTGCCTGAGTCCAGGGAACCTGAATCCATAAGGTTTATGATCTGAACTGTTGGTTGTTTGGGATCTAGAAGATAAGAGGTAGACGATAAGAATCTTGTGAACAGATTCTAAGAAACTCCTACAATGCTTTCTGCACTGTATACAGCAGCTATGTGATCACGCTCCTTTTTAAGCTTTTTTTCTGGGGTGTGAAGAGTTGGATGGCTGGACAGTTAGCCTTTTCCTTTGTTATATGCTTCTCCTGACTTGTGCTGGAACATGGATGCTTCACTTCATATGTGATGCGTTTGTGCGCCAGCCAGTCCTGCACAGATACACTGAATTGGCAGCCGAGAGTCTGCATCTTGTCAGTGTTACTGCTGCGTGCCTTCACTGGCAGCTCTCCCTGCTGGACCTGTCCGTCAACCCTCCAAGTGAGGGAAAAGTCGCTCGCGTTGTGGGCCACAACCAGGCATGTGACAGACTCATTGCCCTCCAGGCCACTGCTGACTGAGGAGGGACTCCTAAAAACACCTGTGCCAGTCAAGAAGTGGGAGGGGTGACTGTAAAGATGAAGAGAAGATCAGCAATGTCAAAAGAAGAAGTCTAGTGGTTAAGTACACAGCTATGTAACCAATAGGTTGTAGGTTCTCTCTGCAGGGGCCATACTGTCCCATTCTGTCTTCAGTAAAATATTACTTTGTATGAATGGAAAAATATTGCTCATTAAATGGCAGCTTTTTTTAGCTAACTATGGATGACAGTACAGATTGTTTATGAACTTACATCTCGCCAAACCTTCTTCACACTGGCTACAATGACCAGTCCATTCTCTCCCATCATGGCGTGACTGGCTGTAGCTGGCAGCTCGGTGGATCCGAAAGTACCACTTGGTTTGTGGGTTGAACCCAGACACAAGGCACACAAGCTTGTTGACATTTACTGCTGCTTCCAAGTCAGCCAGCAGGATCAGGAGCTCAACAGACGTTCCACCTAATGGAAATATTGTAGACAGGGATTTTTTTTTTACACATTCAAAGCTTTGTGGAGCATCTGTATGAAATTCACCATAATCATTATATAACACGCTCCATGACCATTTTTGTGCTACATTTTTAAAATAAACTTATCTGCATTTATGGATGCTATACAGAATATTCAGCAGAACAAAACGTTTATCAAAAATCTTTCCTGTTGGTTTTGAAACTGAGCTGTTCACGTATCCTTGGTGGACTGTGCAAGTAAAAGTGTCCTCTGAGTTCCAGTGGTTTTTAGGTATTTCAGAGTGAGTCACTATTGAATGGACATCCGCTGTAGGTGATCTGCAAACTGGGCATTGGAAATATCCTTTCCATTGGCTTGGAACATGACGTAAACTTGGGGAGGAGAGCCCGGTGGCAGAACATTCCAGCAGTGTGTGGCTGTCCCTTTCCGGGTGACGAATGAGCCTTCTGATTTCATTTGTGTTGTTCTTCCATTCAGGACCTAAGGATCAGATACACTCTTTAGTTCAGCTTAAAATAAGCTGGAGCTTATTTTAGCCTGAGGTCACAGACCACATAGTTGCTGGATATCACCGGTTTTTGCATATCTGTGCATGAAGATGCAACAACCTAAAACTGGTGCTTGCAGATGCCTTTCATAAACCTCAGAGATCCACAGACCTTTTAGATGGATTGTCTCCGTCAAGTTCAAGCAAGGATGTTCGACTTGGCAAGTGATGGCGCTGAGGGACAGCCACTCTTTCCTTGACAAGGTCAAGTTCCAGATGTTGCTCTGTGTCCTGTTTCTGAGATCATTTATGGACTGTTTGTTTGATGTTTTCTTCGAACCTTTGAAGACCCAGAGCCCTTTGGTTGGGTACAGGGCAAAGACCTCACACTGAGCAGTCACTTCAATGCTACTCAAAAAAACTACGCAGTTGGGGAGTTTTCACAGAAATGGATGGTGTGAACAAGGGGTATGCTGGGAAAATCAGAAAAAAAATGTAAACAAGAAAAGAAATATGAAAGAAAAGAGTCAAGTTCTGCTTCCCTCTGTCTGGTAACTATGCAGCAAGTTACAGGGAAATGAAAAAATTGTGAAAGTGTTGATTTTTCGTGAGTTTGATGGACAAGGAGAACTCACCAGTACAAATGCTGGTTTTATCTTCATATTTGTCAGTGGCATGGGAAGTGGCACAGGTGTACTCTGAGCCTCTGTTCCAGGAGTCGGCATCCACCTCCACCTGGCTGATGTGGCCAAATGTGATGCTCTCCATTCCTGTGCTCTGGAAAGTTGTAGTGGATGGGGAGAGGCCTTTGGAGGGGCCATCGACAAGCCAGTGCACTGAGATATCCTTGGGTTAAAATCCAAGCATAGAACAGAGCAGTTTGACTTTTTTTTTCTACCTTCAGTTTCACTCCAGTGTGGAGGATCCAGTTTTACACCGGGCTTAATTGTAGCTGAAACATAGAAAAGACAATAGAAACATAATCGTAAGTCATAAAAAACAGTTAAAATTATTCTAGTAGTATACAGGAATTGATGGTTAGGCTTTGCCCCCCCCCCGCTTATACCATTTTGTGTCATATTCATATTGGACATACAAGCCTGCGCTTCGGTGAGCGACATTCTGGTTCGAAATGTAATTCCCCTAAAATTCCACTAGATGTCGCTATAGACCATTTCATACTTCTAACAGCTTCTTTTTAAGTTCAAGGTTCAAGAGCAAAGTTTGCACTGACTGCAGTGTTTACAGTCAGACTCTCCTAACTGTGTTTTGTGTACAGAGGTTATTTCATTTAAAAAAAGACTGGCAATTGGCAGTATAGAAGGAAAAGTTATTAAACAAACAGACTTTACAGCAAAACAGCTCTTCCTTGCCACAATTTGCATGTGAGGGTTCTTCTGTGTTTTAGGTTCAGTTTACACTCAGTCAACAACAATAATAATTTTCCAGTTCTTAAACATGACTTCAACTTTTTGATTTCTTTAATGCAATAGTATTCACGTAATGTGAGTTTATCTGCCCTGGGGGGTGACATTGAAGGACAAGCCTCAAGTATTTGAAATCAATAAAATTGTTTACTTCAATAATAACAGGACTATTAATTCAAGTTTTAATTATTCTTATTAGTTACAGGACATTATTCAGACAAATATTCACTACTTTTTTCCTTACAAGCACACCCTCAGTCAGAATTATTTACACAGGACATTGAAGAGTTAGAAATACAGTAAATATTGCAAAAAAATCTCTAATGTAATTAAAGCAAAACTAGCAGCTATTATTTTCTTACATTATTCAAGCCGAATTGTTCTATTGTGGCTGTATGAATCTTCAAAATTATTTGTGTGACCAGGTTCTTAAAAGTTATCAAATTTTACTGTACAGTAATTCCCATTTTTAAAAATCTGCTTAATCCCTTTCTTTCATTCTGTGCACAGCAAATTGCTGCTACTGGATTGCAACTGCCCCCATAACTGTAAGAACAGCCTCGCACTTTGTATCTATTTTATTTTTCTAGAAGTCATTAGATACGATTAAAAGAGTTTTTTTTCTAAAACGGTTTACTGGACAATGTCTGCGGACCCTCAGTCACTCCGTCTCAGTGCACCACATGCTCTTGTGCTGCTGGTGCTCTGAATTCCTTTATATTGCTAACAATAATTTTCACCAACATTTGCGACTGCACTGCAATATTTTCTCACTCCTGTGTGGTACTATTTCTACACCATTTTACTTCATTTTACTATAAAGTCTTTAAACTTCAATAAAAAGTAGCAATTGTACTTGCACTCGATGCACACAAACACATGAAGTTTGTGTGAAGACTGGAGGAACACGTCTTCTCCCCCTTTGTTGTGCCTGTGATTTAGCAACAGCAAATATACTGTACAAACATTTTTACTTTTTTGTGCACTGGAAAAAGTCTCACCGAATTATTCTTTTCTGAGAAAGCACTGTGTATGACATTAACTCGTGAGTATATTCTGAGAGTACTTTTAGCACCCAGAAATGTTTTACATTTTACATTTTAAGATACTTTACTCTATCTTAAATACTTGTCTTTCAGTCCCTTAACAGATGCATGTTGTTTGCATTATATGTAATCCATATATTGATAAAAAATGCATACATAATAATATATAATTCCATATTAAACTGTCAAGTATATAGTTGCTTAACTAACTAGAGGAAGGCCTTTAAAAATTGGCTTTATCCAAGAAAGGCACAGTTAATTTTAACAAATAGTTGCATGTTTTTGGTCTAGGTATGTAGTCAAGGGTCCCGAAGTTTCATGTGTCATTTTAGTTTTCCATCTAACATGTTAGGCTCCGTTGAACTCAGACCTCGATTGACTTTATTCTATGTTTCTTGGTTCAGATGCATGTAAATATAGATTTCCCTTGTACAGCAGTGGTATTTTGTTCCTGAAAATCTGCTTGTAAAGTGAATTCTTGTAAAACAAGCTGTTAATTATAATTAATTTTGCCGGAAAAAATAAAGCTTTACTCAACCACAGCAGGTTAATTTGTCGTAGAACAAAACAAGTCGGTAGCCGGAGTAGCAACCAGGAGAAACGTTCAGTACGCTCTGAAAGATCATGGCAATACTTCGCGAAGGTCGCTTGGAAATGGGAGAAGGAGCAAGGAACAGGTTCACGAGACTAGCAATCAGGCGAGGCAAAGTCCGGAACAGGGGGCGTGACAACCATGTTTTAAGCTCTGTTATATACAATGTATAAAATATGTTATTCTGTATTGCTATACAGTAGTGTACTATATGCAGAATACATTATTACGAATATACAGGATAAACTGACAGATATCCTGCAGGCTATTTATCCTGTATATTCGTAATAATGTATTGTGCATATACTACACTAATATATAGCAATACAGAATAACAAATGAATTATATTGCATTGATGTAATCCCAGATTGTTTATTTATTTGTTTATTTATTTATTTCATTTATTTATTAAAAATGTATACACTTTTCTGGGAATCAGACTGTCGCATCCCCGGTTCCCCTGAAAGCCAATAGTTTTCACAGTAAGTCCTTGGAGTGGCAGTCAGCATCTGAATGGGTTCGAAAGGGCGCAGCATGGAAGGCAACTTTGATGGAAACCACTCTGTAATGACCCCGGTGTCCTAGTTGCCTTGTAGATATTCCACATCTAAGCCGCATTTCATTTGTTTAGTTCACCATCACTGTAAATAAGTTGTTCATGCATTTAGTGTTGTTTTTTTTTTTTTATGAACATCATTTCCTTCCATTTGCTGAAAAACTCCATTCTTTGTTAAAACTATTACTATAAATTGCCTAATGACAAAGTAACTGGGACTATATCTTAACCTGTCTGACTCTTGACAAAGGATATACCGTTAGTATTTCATTTGCAGTAACATTTATTTCTTTTTATTTCACTGACAGCTCTATATCTCAGTCAGTTCTTATAATGTAAATCTCGCATTACCAAAGCGCCACAACTACAAGCCATTAGACCAGACCATCTGTTGCAGGATTCCTTCTTTTTGCTCAAGTTAGTTGTGTATGACTGAGATTGGGTGTTTGAGGTCATTCTCAGGCTGCAGAATGAATTTGGGACCAACCAGAAACCTCCCTGATGGTAGATAAGATTCTACCTGTCCTTCTCAACACATATTGAAGTTGCATCCCTAAGACTTTTGTACAGTACTGTAGTTATGTTATTGTTCCCAGATGTGTGTGCAGGTCATTAGTAAAAGTATTACACTAATCCAGATGTATTGAAATACTAAGAAGAAAATGCATGTACTTACTTAAATGCTAGTTTTTGACATTATGAAATAAAACCATGTGGCGCAGAGCAAGGACAGGCCCTCAGTACCTAGGACAGCTCCACGTTGGCAGTGCAAGCAGCACCAGGACCTGTTCCTGCCTCAAACCCCTGCAGTGAGGTCAGAAGCAGAAGCAGAACAGCCGATGAGAAGCAGTCAGAGGGTGAGTACAGTCTTCCCTTCCCTTCCCATTTGATCGGGCCAATTGTGACCAGACCCACCACCCACAATGGAAACAGCTGGACCAGTTCCAAACACCCAGGAAGCAACATGGAAAACAGGCTCCTGACCTGGTGACCCAAGCCTAAGGTGATCTTTGGGGAACTTCTGACTAAAAGAACCATCTGTGCAGAACCACCTCCCTGGGCTGAAAGTTGATTCAGAGCCTCACTGAACTCAGCACTCTGATCTCTTATCATTTCCCATTGTAACATCACAATGGCCTGCTGTATTTTTCTGCAATTATTCAGTGACACTATAATATTCTCTCATTTCATAAAGCTCAAGTGTGTAATGTCAGTGGGCTGATTCTCTGTGGAAAACTGTACTGCAAGGGTCCTCTTAGGGTTACAGTTAGAGTCACTCCCTCTTCTGTTTGAAGGGTACCTTTTCTTTGTCTTCTTTTCTTCAACTCCAAACCCTTCTCTACAGATCACAAAAGTAATTGCAGGCATAACGTTTATTTTCTTCATTTGCACATCCTTGGACAATAATATCTTGTCCCGCTCCTCATCTGTCAATTGCCACTGATTTCTTTCTTTCTTTCTTTCTTTCTTTCTTTCTTTCTTTCTTTCTTTCTTTTTTAGCCCTTTAATTCTTTACATCACACTTCTAGAAAAGAGTAAGGAAATGGTAGGAAATCAATTGTATGTGTAAGGAAATAAGGTGTAAAAGCAAAAATAATATTAAAATGGTATTAATCCCACAGTCTCCCCTTCGATTCACGAGAGAGCAGAAATGAATCACTGCAAGCATAAGTAAACAAAAGTTTTTATCTTGCCTAGTAATTGTGCAAGATAATGGTGAGGTTAACAAGGACCCAAAAATGCATTTCATTAAAATATTTTGCTTGGATTTTGTTCCATATGGATATTAATGTTACTGTAATAAGAAAAGTATTATAACAAAAAATCTTACATGACACACAACAAGAAAAAATAGCACATATCTAATGAGATAGGTCAAACATGATGCTCAAGTAACATTTTATGGTATAGATAATGGCACAAAATATCAGATGTTGTGCTCAAAGCAATATTTAATATCTTTAATCTTTAATTAATATCTTAATATCTTTAAGATGTTAAAATCTGAAAGTCTCTCTGACACACCAGTGAAATCTACCCAAATCTGCTCCAGTTCTTCTGCTTTCTGCTGTATCCACTCCATGTAGGATTTTAAACATCTGAAACACAGAGATGACACAGTACAGCTTTACCGTGTCTCCAGGTCTCTTCACCTGAGACAGGAATTGTACTGTTCCCAATGTCACCACCCCAGGAAAAGACAGGCATTTTAATCTTTTAATGTGCAGTCAAATAAAATGTTTAGTACATTTTAGTCAGCTTGTGTTGTGCAATTTGCATTTGAGTATTAAATACTGAGTACTTACTCTAACAGTCCTGATAGCCTAACAAATGCCTTCACTGTAACAACCAAGAAAACACAGCCAGTTATTTTTGGTCTACCTCCTGACATATTCCAATATTTATAAATATCTAATGTGAGCTCACAATATGGGAATGAAGTTACGTCCTGTAAACACATACAGATGCATCCTGAAATATGCAACCTGACTGCATCTGCACTAAGGTTCAGTAATGCATTTACTTCCTCAGGGGTTAAGATTCTTTGTGGCCAAAAACCAGTATTTATGTCATTCAGTCTTGCGCTACAACTCATCGTTCTTGTCTTTCTGCTGAACTTAGGGGAACGTTATTCAGATTTCTTCACATTTTTTTGTAGTTTTGCGTCTAATTAATTTAGCCCCTAAAATGTGTTTTTTTAGTACCTTTCCAAAAAAGTGCGTGCAAGCGCTGATCCTGCTCACGTGCTATACAGTAAACATGGTAGTTATGCCTTCAAGCAGGAGTATTATTTTAAAACCCACTTGTTCCGCAAACTGGTTTTTGTACAGCTGCCGAACCGAGAGCAGTCAGTGTGTCGAGCACGGTAATAAACAGCCGTGTCCTCGGCTCTCGGACTCTTGACCTCTAAGTACTGTGTGTTTCTGGAGACGTCTTCAGTCGGGGTGAACCGTCCTTTCATGGATGCTGCATAATCTGGATTATCTCTTCTACCAGAATGAACTCTCCCAATCCACTCCACTAGTGTCGTGTCCTTACAGGGTGTGACCGATAATCAGAAATACTGATGACAAAGATACGTGAAAGGTCACCACTACATTACTGGAATCATTCTGATCGTCATGAAATAATGAAACATGGAATTAAGTAGTATCATTTTAATTAAAGAAGTAGATTTCCCTACATCATGTCATTCTCACGCAGCAGCACTAAAGTCTTTTGTTCCTTTCGATTCCTGCACACAGCAGCAAGATAATAAAACTGTGGGAGCCACACACTCTGATTTATGAAGAAAACACAGAATATGCGGAGGAGTTCTCTGGTAAGAAAAGATTTTTTTTCTCAGATTAGTGTGCGTTCATGAGGGAGGAGTGTACCTTGAGCAGCTGAGAGGGAAGCCGAAGCCAAAGCCAAAGCCGGGCAGGACGGCGCATTTCTAAAACAACAAAGAAGGAATCAAAGTAAACCTTGTAAGCATGTCAAGATGCCCGAAGCAGCCAGTGTACATCCTTTGTACTTATCCACCTATTAAGAGAAAATTTCATTTCAGTTTTCACTAGTGATGGGTTTTGCCTGGGTCGTTGCCAAAAAGTAAAATCATGTGGCCTCCACCTGGCTTTTTATGGATTTTGTTGAACATAGAGCTTTTTAACAGGTGTTGGTTGCATTTTCTTTCATCGAATCCAACTTGTTGCATAAATTTTGTCATAAACCTAAGAATGACAGCTTAGGTCGACTACAGGGCAACATCGCGTCATTCGATGGCGCAATAGATCTCTATTCCGACGTGAAACAGCGCCCCGCCGCGGTGAGTTCAATTGTACTTTGAACCGTCAAAACAGACTTTGCAAAGGAGCCGTTTCTAAGTAACTGTTTCCTCTTCGTTTTGATGAACATATATGAGTAAGAGGGCTTCTGAACTTTTTCTTTTTAGCGCACAGTACATTTCCTTGGACATCATGTATTTAGAGATCGCAAGGAAAAATAAAATTAGTCCCGAAACTGTTGGAAAGGCATAAATCACTGCGTGCCTCTCTTTCGTCATCTCTTCAAAAAATCTCCGATTAGAAAGATATAAAAACATCTCAGATCATGAAATTGTTGTTGACACACCTGATTATCTGGATTTGAATAGAGCTTTTCTGTCTAAGTGAAATGTTGTAGTATGCAACTGTTTAGGCTCTGTTTTATAGATCCTTTTTAAAATGTGTTATGGTACCGAAGATTCATCTTTTGATATAAAAAGTAATGTTTATTAACGATGGTCTGTTATTAAATGTGAATTGAAGGAGGAATGTTTTGTCATAGTTGTTTTCCTTAGTTCTTGGTTACAAACTAACAATCATTTATTTAATGTATTTATATTGTTGTTTGTGTGCAGCTGCTGGCATTTTATTCTGAATCCTGTTCAGTATGTGTTCAATATGCGTTTGTTTACAATGCCTGCATTAAAATTTTAAAAAGTGTGGGGTTTTTTTTTTTTACTTTTTCCAAGTTTTAAAAAAAATTTAAAACATATTTTACTTCATATTTATGAAAGTAATTTTAACTGTAAAAAAAACGGCTGTTCTTTTTCATCCAACAGTACGTCAATACAGTACCGATAACTAATAACGCCATAAACTAAAGCTTTATTGATCACTGAGTACTAACTTTTTATCATGTGTGTCTTTGTTCCCCTGCCATTCGTTCGGTTTTCTTCTAATTGTGTTGCTCATTCGTTTCTAAATTTGTGTTACTGCTTTAATTTTAAATAAATAAAAACATTTTAAAGGTTACGTCACCCGGAAGTAAACAGCCAGAAACCGGAAGAGCGGTGAAAGGTGCTGGAGCGCCGAGTACAGATCATTGCTGGCTGTATTGGACTTGGTGAGTGTTAAAAAGTACAACTGCTGTATAAACTTTGACCGAATGAAAGTGGTATTAATCCTAAAATAAGACTGAAGATCCGAAGTGATAAATTCACACGGGTTCCAAATATAGTTCATATATTCATAAATATAGTTTCCTTAGTTTAATGGCAGTCTCTGAAAGCCAGTGCCTCATATGAGGACTTTAAACAGTGATTTTTTTACGGCCTGACTTTGGACTCTCAGTTCTTCTGAACGCCATTTCATACGGAGGGATGTGATTCAGTCCTTGTTGCAGGGTAGACACTCTTTTCAAATGACACATCAGTGTTTGTATGGCTGCATGATAACATTTAACCCCCAAAACTGCTTTCCTGTCTGTCCCTTTGCCCCTCTTTGTGGTGGTTGTACCGCCTACAGACATAGCAGACGTCACACAAAATGTGTTTTTATTAACAGCTCATCAAGCAGAGAAAAGTTGTGGGTTACTGATGTGACGTTTTTGTTTCCGTAACAAAAATACTCTATTTTTATTTTCGCCGCGATCCACTTAAAAAAACAGTTTGACAGACGTGTTATTTATGAGATTTCACTGAAAGTGTTTTCTAGTTTTTAATGCTTGTTTTCTCCACCAGGGGCGTGGTGGAGCAAAAATGATTGTTTGGCCCTCCTGCTTTTTTCACCTTTATAGATCAGACGTAGGAATTTTATGGAGCTGTTTCAGATACTTTTTAAAAATATTTTAGATAAAACATTTAATTGAAAAAATGACCTACTTAAAAGCATTTAAAAATCCTCATATTAAGTGATGTAACACGTGTTTAAATGGTGTGTAATGTTTGTTGAGGAATTCTTTAAACACCACCAGTCTATCCCTCTCCCTCAGGTGTGTGAAAATGGACGGATATAAGACTGTGATTGACAGCCTGCGGGCTTCATTCCGGTCAGGGTTTTCCCTTCCTGAGCAGTTCCGCCTGGATCAGCTGGAAGCCCTCGTCACACTCATTAGAGAAAATGAAAAGCAAATTCTAGAAGCTTTATACAAGGACCTCGGCAAGGTATGGATCTATTCCCATTCCAGTGTTTGTGTAAATGTGCATAACCGTATGCTGTGTCCAATTATGATCTACAAACCCTCTCCCCACAGCCCAAATTTGAGGCAATTCTGTCAGAGATAGATATGGTGATGAACGAACTGTCCTTCGCCATCCATAACCTGAAGACCTGGATGGCACCAGAATACGTGACAAAAAATCTGGTAAGACATTCAGACCGCTGCTGTTTAGAGCACATGGATCATCTTCCCCATCAATGAGAGTGGGGGTCAGATGACATTTTGCAGTTTGCCTAAAGAACTTTCATTTAAACTTGTTTGGCTGATGAGGCAATGAAGTTTTTTTCCGCAAATGATTAGATTGTTCTCAACTTATGTATAATATAATAAATAAAACCGTGTCAGCGTTTTCTAAAAAAAAAAAAAAAAAAGGCAGTTGTGCATATTTTGTGTTATTAGACATGTTATGCCAAAGCAATTGAATAAAGTGAAAAGCACTGTGCATACAGACCTCTAAACTCCCCATCTTTGTCTCCACCCAATCATCGCCAAAATATTTTAGGCGACGAAGCTGGACCACTGCTTTGTCCACAGGGAGCCCCTTGGGGTAGTTTTAATCATAGGTACATGGAACTACCCTTTCCAACTTATTCTGTTGCCCCTTGTCGCCGCAATAGCTGCAGGTACAGATTTTTATTTATTACTTATTACTTTCATTATTTTTTATTTAAATCCTGTGTAATTATTTATGAAAACTGTAAGTGTGCAGTGAATTACATGTATTTTATTGGTTAGGTAACTGTGCTATACTGAAGCCCTCTGAAATTAGCCCTGCAACAGAAAAACTTCTTGTCGACCTCATTCCAAAGTACCTATCTCAGGTATGCCATATGAAATACGAGTTTGTCTGTGTTTTCCATGTTAGACAGTTGTGTTTCCATAACACTCTGCTTGACTCCCATTTAATCATTCATATCATGCCCCGTTGCAGAAATGCTACGCAGTAATATGTGGTGGAGCTGAGGAAACAAAAAAGTTGCTGGAGAATAAATTTGACCACATCTTCTACACAGGTACAAACTCATGAGTTATAGGCAAAGAGAAGTAGATTCTGTCAGTATGAACCAAGATAACTTCTTTCTTATCTCCTTCAATTACCAGTCAGTACCCACCTTTCCTGACAGTTTACAACATATCTTTCCCAAAGTGGTATAAATGTATTGCAGAAAGTAAAAAAAAAATACTATTGCTTGTCCATCTTTTGTGAAAACATTGACCAGAGTATAACAAACTGTAAACAACAGGTCTGTCATAGTTAGCCAGCTAATCTAAAATACTGCATCCCACGTTTCAGCTTTAAATTCTGAATTTTGAACTCTTCCTGCATGCTGCTAAGGTTCACAGAAAGTGGCCCGCAGTATTCTCCAAGCAGCAGCAGTGCATCTGACCCCTGTCACCCTGGAGCTGGGGGGAAAGTGCCCCTGTCTGATCTATGGCAACCTGGACATCAAGGCAGCCGCCAAAAGGCTGGCTTGGGCTAAGTTCTTCAACGCAGGCCAGAGCTGTGTGGCACCTGACTACGTGCTCTGTAACCGAGAGATGCGTGAGGCGCTAGTGCCTGCTCTTCGTCAGGCACTAGAGGACTTCTACAGCCCGCGACCCCGCGAGTGTGCTGACATCGGCCGCATAGTGTCCGAGAGGCACTGGACCCGGCTGGCAGACTTACTGCAGAGGTCCACTGGCACAGTTGTCATTGGAGGAGAAACCGATAAGGAGGAAAAGTACATCGGTGAGAAAAGGGATCATAAGCACGCTCAGGTGCTTTTGGGGGAGTTGTGACCCAGTCGTTTATTTTTGATCATTCTAGAGGACTCATTTTAACGTGTATCTCCCAAATTGTCCATGCTACATTTAATCCTAATGCAACATAGAGAGGGAACTTTGTTTCTAAATGATACCACGTTATTTTGGTGTGGGGCTTGGGTATCTAGAAATATATCCCAGAACTTGTTTTTGCTGGGTCTAGGGCATAACAGCAGCAAATGTCATATTTAAGTAAATCAGCAAACTTTTGACACAGATGAGGGTTCCTTGCAAATATATATGTTTAAAAGCAGTAAAATATTAAGTATATGTTTAGAGTAGTCTGTCAGCTGGACCACACTATTTCTAAACGAGAGCTTCTCTGCAGCCCCTACGGTGTTAGTGGACGTCCCGGAAACAGACGCACTGATGGAGGAGGAGATCTTTGGCCCCATTCTACCCATCATCTGTATTGACACCCTTGCAGACGGTGTCAACTTCATCAACGCAAGAGAGAAGCCCCTTGCTCTGTATGTTTTCTCAGACGAGTCTAAGGTGAGATATCTGACGTAAGCCAGTGCCACCCAGATGTCCTGCCTATAAGAAACATGCCTGATTCTGCAGTTGTACTTGTATCAGATGAAAGTGGAAGAAAGGCTTTTTTTTTTCCCTGCAGTAGACCAGTGTCCTCTCCAGGGTGCACTCTGCCTTGTGCTTTTGGGATGGCACTAAATCACTGCAGTGCTGTACTGGGCAAGTGGTTAAGAATTATGAATAAATTAATAAAACTTTTTTCCCCTGGTAAGGTGGTTACCACAGTTTTGGAGCAAACCAGCAGTGGAGGTTTCTGTTCAAATGATGGCATAGTCCACATGTCCCTGCCAGGGCTGCCTTTTGGAGGAGTTGGTAAGTGTTTGTGTCCCTCCTGTCCTTTTTAACAATTTTATTTGTGCCCAAAGGAGTCGGTCCCTAAATTTTGCATGACATTCTTTTAATCAGTAAAATTCATCCTCCATCTCTCCATAGTCCCTCTATGCTTCACCCAGGCTGATATGTTTAAAACTTACTTTAACAGTAGAAATAAAACGTTTATTTAAATATTTTTTGTGTGGCTCACGCCATCAGGACACAGGACTCAAAAAGCACAGACTGCATGTTAATTCCATTCATTATAGTATAACATGCATTTAATCTCCCTGCAAAAACCTGGCATCCCAGGGAGCAGTGGAATGGGCAGCTACCATGGACGCTGGGGCTTTGAAACGTTCAGCCACCGTAGAGCATGCATGCTGAGGGGATGGGGCCTGGAGCGAATCAACGTACTTCGCTACCCTCCCTACACTGAGGGCAACCTTGGATGGCTGCGCTGGGCCACAGGCAGCAAACGTAAGGGCTGGGGGAGCTGCTCCCTCATGTGAGGCTGAGCTGACAGACACACAGCCAGAGCACTGATCTTGTGAGCTATTAACACAAAATACTACGAATACAGAACCCTCTTTTTAAATAATTTCCTAATAACATAAATCAATATATTCACGAGAACATTTTTATGAAATTACCATTATCAATTACCATAATCCATCTTATTAGTACAGTGGAAAAATTACTTTTGGTGTGGACCATTAATGTCAAGAACAGTGATGGGCTGTTCAGGACAATGGTATTATGTGAAGGTGTACTGCTTTTCGGTAAAGGCTTGTAATGGAGTTAGTGTTTTTTGGGGAAAAATTAATCTATTCTGAGGAGTTTTTTTCTGTATGCAAACTTAAGGTTATTACTGCAGCAGTTGCTAGTTCAACTAGCTGCCCTCTTAACCTTAAGTTATTCAGGGACCAACTCAGTATAACATGAAGAAATTATGCATAATAAGCATTCGTGATGTTCTGAGCAATGAGGAGAGTTTGAGTTTCTTTGTTGTTCTTCATCTGGCCTTAACATTAGGTTATATAGACCAACTAGCATTGCTACATGATCACTACCTCTTCTGTTCAACTGACCATAACTGAAGATTTTGAATGTTACGTATTTTTATTTTTTTCTCAAGGAAATGGTAAAAAATGAATTTTAACTAATAAAAGGTGCTGACTAAAATACAACTGTTCTGTTTGAAGGCGTGTCACTCTGTCATCTGTAGTTAATCCCATACTTTAATTACACGTGTAAACCCTCTGTTTTAGGCATTTCCTTAGGGGTCCCCTTCTCCATGAACAATGAGCGTTATTGACTAGTCTTTTTTGGTGCAGATATCTGCTTTACATGTAAGGACTTACACTTGGAATCAGCCATTTTGTAAACAGTTAGTCTTGCAAAAAGAGAAACTTTCAAGTAGTACATAAAATTATTTTTATCTCCAAAAATGTGTAAATGAGGGTAGAAGTAGCAAGTACAAGAAAGCAGTATCACAGCATCTTCACATGGTCACCTGTAAAACAAGCTTGAGCTTGAGCTTGTGATTTTGCCAAAAAACATGGGTCTTTTTATAGCCTGTACCATTGTAGATGCAAGGTAAGAACTGCAGTTATTAAATCTTTGTATGTAAATGTTTGTGTCTTCTATTTGAGTCTGTAGTTCAGTGAGAATTTAACACTATAATAAACTATACCAGTATTGACTTTCTGGTTTGTTTCACATTTAAATATATATCATTTACTCAAATGATCCCTGACTCTCAGCACAGAGGTACAGCAACAGTTCTAATGAGCTGATTCAGGGCTCAGGTTTGTAAGACAAAGGTGGGCTGGTTGCCGCAGAGCTCGGCACAGGCCTGGCACCATCAGGGGAGGATGAGGGGCTGGTGGAGGTGGGCACTTCCTTCTGCACAATCTCAGGCTCATCCTTCCCCGCCTGAGGTGGGTGAACCAGCACCCGGTCAATAATGCCAAAGTCCTGGGCCTCCATGGGACTCATGTAGCGGTCCCTCTCCATGACGCTCTCTGAGAGGTGGGACACGGCACCAGGAACATGGATGAGTTATATCAATACTCAACCCCAACCCTCTGTAACCAGTCAGCATAACATGGAAGACCACACATGCAAGAACCATCACACTTCCATTCTCATACTGTTTATCCAGTCCTCTTTACCAATGGTTTCCAGAGGCTGCCCCGTGTGTTTGCAGTAGATGTTGTTGATCTGCCTCTTCAGTTTTAGGATCTCCTCAGCCTGGATAGCAATGTCAGTGGCCTGACCCTGCAGAAACACCACAGCCACATTTTTACTTTTATGTTCACATGGTGGTCCACCTCACTCAAGTGCTTTGAGCTCATATAGTCAGTCATTAGTACCACCTCATTGTTGCTTCGAGCCCCCTCACCCTGGCTCCGCCTGAAGGCTGGTGCACCATGATCCTGGCATTGGGGAGCGAGTGTCTCATGCCGCTAGTGCCTGCAGCCAGCAGCAAGCTGCCCATACTGGCTGCCTGGCCCACGCACCAGGTGGAAATGGGGTTCAGGATGTACTGCATGGTGTCATAGATGGCCAGGCCAGCTGTGACCACACCCCCTGGAACAGGGAGGAGGGGCAAGGCTTAAATACACTGACATAGAGAACAGACAACTGTAACAATTTTATAAAAAGCCTTTTAAGAAGCTTTTTAGGATATGCTGAAGCAGTTGTCCACTACACGTTGTCTGCCTATACTCTGAAGTCAAAATTCTTCCATACTTTAGATTTTAATTGTCTTTATAACAGCAGGAATCTATAGTAAAGTTTACACATCTTCATTCTGTTGCATAACCTTTCCTTAATTTATTAGAATATACCAACTAGAATAGCCCCGCTGGGTGTCTGTTATTCACTCACCAGGACTGTTGATATACATGTGAATGGGTTTATTGTTGCTCTCTGACTGAAGGAAGAGTAGCTGTGCGATTACCAAGCTAGCCACAGAATCATCAATCTGAGGGGCAAAGAGAAAAGTATCTCTCAATTGATTCAACATTCAAAGGTGTACATATACACATATGCCAGGATGGCCAGCATTAGCAGAAGGTACCATGGTCCCAAACCCACACTACAGCCAGTGAAAGGCTTACCGGTCCCATCACACAAATGATCCGTTCTCTAAGCAGTCTTGAGTAAATATCATAGGCACGTTCACCTCGGCCCTGGATAAGAGAGTAGAGAATGGGTTAGATTCGGTAGGCATCCCATCCAGGGGCAGTTTCATAGCCTAGCGTAGTGCCCTCTACTTCCAGGATAGGCTCCAGACTGCTGAAACCCTCCTCAGCATAAGCAATTAAGGACAATGGATGAATATCATTGATAGATTTTTGACAACATTTGTACAGTATTCAGGAGGTGATGTATTATTTCCTGACGGAATGAAAAAAAATTTTGGTTGTCAAGAGGCCTGGCTGAAACCCTCACCGTCTGTTCCACCACAATGGGAATAAGGGGGCTTCTCCACGGTGAGCTGTGGTGGACAAACCGGTTCCCCCTGACAATCCTGATCCCATTGCTTAAGAGCCGCTGCAAGAGAAGGAAATATTATATAACCAAAGGTCCCGATAGACAGACAGACAGGAGGACCCACATATTATACCATACATAACAAAATAACTAATAATGTCAAAAGCCTTTTTTTTCAGTCTATGCCTCAATGCTTCACTGCTAACTTGCTAAGACTGATTTGTACCAAGAATTTAACTATTATATCAAAACCTCGTGAAAGTCCTCAAAACTGCACACATTATTTACTTTTAGAAAGTCTATCAAACCTCAGAACTATATCCCTGAGCTGTAAGGAAGACTTCGACCATTTTAACAAGGCAGTGGAGCAAAAGTGCACGTGTTACTATACAGTGAACTTACATGCCCAATTTTAGAAGTTAGCCCCTATGCTTCACTATCCTTCACTTATAAAATCTAACACATCATAAATCTGTCTGCGACTGTTAAAATGATACTCACTCGAATAAGCATAACTAGTCCTTGTCGATGCGGAGCCCTCTCTATGTCCCGGAAGCGAACTGTCTATTACCCATAATCCTCCTCAGAAGTCGCTCAGATCAGCGCCGCAATCATGTCACAAGGTCGTATTTAAATGTGCATTCACGTATAATTCGCTAGATGGCAGTGCTGAGCTAAAGAATACAAACGTGAATTATTGTGTATAAATCATCGGCGTTTTTACCTAGCTGGGTATTTTAGTCAAATAAATACCTGCAATATGTTTCGATTATTCGTCAGTTACTCTGGAATTCGTAGTACGTGCATGCAGTGTTAGGGAATGAAGAGATGCAGCGCGTGACCGCTATGTTGTGCTGCATGTTCTCTGCCCGGCGTGGCGGACTCAGATAAAAGGGTAAAAAAAGCGAGTACAGTGTTACGACGGAAACCTTTGAAACAGCCGCTGCTGTCAAAAGGCGGTGCCTCCCCAGTGTTCAGTCACCCAGGAAACCAACTTTTGTTGATGTCGTACAGTATCTGTCACCGATTTGTACCCTGCTTTCCCTGTTAGATTCTACAACATTTGAATATATGTGTGATACAACATTGAGTTACTTGGCTCGTTCCTACTGAAAATGAAACAATTTCAGTCTGGTGGCTCTGTGTCTATATGTTATATGTTGTGGAATAAAGTGTGTTCTGTGTCCCGAGTCCCGCTCACACTGTGCCGCGTGTGCCTGCCGGGGGGGGGGGGGGGGGGGGNGGGGGGGGGGGGGGGGGGGGGGGGGGGGGGGGGGGGGGGGGGGGGGGGGGGGGGGGGGCGGGGCCGCGAGGCGTGGAAACAATCAGCATTTTGTTCAGCGCGCGCTCGCGTGGCCCCCTCGCCTGCACGGAACCCGCTTTCCGTTTAAACAGCCAGTCCAGCAGCGGTCTCGCGGCGGTCTCGCGGAGGTCCACGGGCGCGATGTCGAACAACAGCGCGAGCAGCAGCAGCAGCCTCGTGATCGCGCAGAAAGCGGTGAAGCAGCTGCGTCTCGAGGCGAGTGTGCGGAGGATCAAGGTGAGAATCTGCGTGCGGGTGTGAGCGAGCGTGACACGGGTCGAGAAGCGCGTGGTGGTGGTGGCCAAAGCCGCCTGGCTCACACACCCACACACTGTCCACGTCGCACTGGTCTGGAGTCGGTCCCGGAGACACAAAGCGCCAGTCCGGCTCAGGACTAGCGACTGCTGGGTTTTCCGAAATAAACTCAATCTTTATCGGTGCTATTTTTGTTATGATTATTATTATCACGTTTCATTATTGCTCTCTTTTTACTCTGAAGTTTTATGCTTTTATATACTTGGCTAACAGCTTGTCAGCGTTTTGGGAGGATAAAATATGGGTAGGACTCGGTGGAGCTGTAAACAAATACTGTACTGTGGGCACATGTCCCGCCCCGCTGCGCACAGGGATTGTATCAGAATATAGAATCAGAGTTCGTTTTCAGGTGATATTATTATTATTATTATTATTATTATTATTATTATTATTATTATTGTGTTTTCTTGTTCCTAACGTTGCACCACGTGTTGGTCCTCCCGTACAGCTCGCTGGGTCTCCGCTTTGGTTTCACTCATGTGTGAACACACACACACACACACACACACACACACACACACACACACACACACACACANGGGTCTCCGCTTTGGTTTCACTCATGTGTGCACACACACACACACACACACACACACACACACACACACACACACACACACACAGAGTAAAAAGTAAGAGAGAAAATGGTCAGTTCAGGACAGAAGGAATGATGTTGACATGACACACATCTCTGTCACCTCTGTGCACAGCCTGCATGTCCAGTGTGTGAACACAGGTTATGTGCTTCTTCAGTAGGTGGCTGAACAGTCATGGGCAGTAGTGATGAACTGTGGTGTCAAACTGTGGCCAACATCTTAGCCTGGATATAGATACAGCCATGGTGTGTGTGTGTGTGTGTGTACTGATGTTTATAAAAACAAAGCAGTTGCTTGTTGGTTATTTTGGCTATATTTGCATGGACGGTCATGTGATTATGAAATACTAACTGATCTCTTTGTTCAGCTGGAATATCTGGGGCAACAAACCACACTGCTATTGGAATTGGATTTTTTTTCAAAGCTTTATAAATAGTTTGTTCCTAATTTCCCAAATGACTGAATCTTTTGTGCACTGAGGAAGTTGGATGACTGGAAAATTACTTAAATCATTTTACTAAATTTATAACTACTTTGTTGCTTTTGCCTCAAGTTCCCTGTTGTGGCTGTTTTTCCCTAACAGATTCTCTAAAAGCCTTTGCAGAATTACAAGTATTTGTACAAAAACTTGTTTGGTTAACCAGGTCAGAGGAGATCTTTGTTCATTTCACATCCAATTTTCTGGCAGAGAATTCTGTTCTGATGAATTCACTCTACAGGTACTTTTATCTACCCATTTTCTTGAAGATACTTTGTTGCACAAGCAAAATTAATGTATTAATTTCAGTGACTAGGCAGAACACTGAATAACTCAGTGTTATAAAGTTTGATTTATAACACCTAACGTAACATTTGTACAGTACATTTGTCCGTAACACCTACAATGCACAACTACAGCAAATAGAAAGCTAGTTAAGGTAAGAATTTGTAACCCAGACGTTGTTAGTCTTAGTTCTGAAATAAACTCTGCTTTGGATTGTAATAAACTGAGGTTTCATTTCATAATGAGATATATTTGAAATATAGTGCACTGGGCTGAGTCCATTCTGTCTTGTAGAAAGTAACTTAGTGTAACCGTCTGAGGTGTATTTGTGTGTGTATGTGACGTTCATACATGATTCAAAGTGGGATCTTATTTTGTCAGGAAACCCACTAATGTACTTTGGCCAAAGTATTTGGTTTAAATTCATCCAGTAAAATGGCAAAATGTAAATATGTACAAAGTAAATATTAAAAAAAAGCATTGTGTCTCCAGTGGCTTCCAGACCGCCACAACCAGGTCCAGAAGCAGTTCGTGAAAATGGATGGATGGATGGATTAAAAAATAATGTTGTTTATCTCAACTTACATAATTTGTCAGTCTTCAATTATAAGCACGATGCATATTTATACAGTTACCTCCTCAACTGTGCAGATTTCAGGTGCAGTTATCCATGCTGTTAATATTTCTTCTCAAGGTGTCCCAGGCTGCAGCAGACCTCAAAACTTTCTGCCTCCAGAATGCGCACAAAGACCCCCTCCTCATCGGAGTCCCCTCCAGCGACAACCCCTTCCGCCCCCCAAAGTCATGTGTCCTTTTCTAAGGTATTACATCCTCTTTGTTCTCTGCTGCACAATATTGTCACTGTCCAGCTGTCACCTTTCCAGACCTGTCCCTCTTTTGACCATCTACGCTGCTGCTTACAGTTGGCATGTTTACACACCAGATCTGAATGAAGTGGGTCATGTCAGGCGTGCTGTATAGTCTTACAACATACAGAGCGAGACCAGCATATTTCCTCTACAAACTTTAGCACGGTAAAAGAAAACAATGACTCATCAATACAGTAAATGTTTGTATGCCAAATAAAGAATGTAAATGTATTGTAATATGTATTGAAGTGTTTATTTTTTCATTTCTCTCTTGGCGGCAGGTGGCAGTGAAGGCCTGTGAGAAGCGGGGAGTGTTGTTGTCTGCACGTATTTCTTCTCTGAACGCGTTCCTGTAACACCGGGAGATTTCTCCCTATCAACATCCCTACTTAACATAAAAGGACTTTGGCATCATTCTTTAACACTAAAAGCCTTAAAATCTTTATAACTAGTTGTTTATTGTGTTGCACATTTAATTTATCTTCTTTTGATAGATATTCATTGCAGGAAGGATGAAAGCTTTTTTTTTTTACATAAGGTGACATTTTCATTGCATAGAACACTATCATTGAGCTCAAAAGGTAATAAAACTTGAGGTTCTTTCCGCTGTGAATAGAAACAGGAATTTTCCACAGCTTTGAAATAAAAGGTAACATGCATAACTATTATTTATAAAGATAATGACATGATACTGGGGTGAAGATGATTTTGTAAATTCGGTGAAAACTATGCAATGGCATCCTCAACTGGGCACAAGCACAAATAAAGCAAATGCACATAAAATTATAATATATCATAAATTTGCTTGCTGGTATGTTAGGTGTCCATCTGAATTTATTACATCAGTGATATAATTTTGTGGCAGGTGACATGTCAAAGTAAGCACTATTACCAGTTAGGAGTTTGTAGGTGGTTATTTCACAAAGTGACATTAAATTAAAATCATTCAGTATGAAGTTCTGCACAAGTTATTAACAGCACACATAGTGTTTAACCAAAGTCATTGTTTGTTTGAAGTTTGGGAGTTTAAATTGTCTTTTTGTGCCATGCTAATGTGGTTTGGTGCTTTGTCCTGTTTCTTTGCTACAGGGTCAGTCTTTCTGCTTTCACTTCATTTTTTCCACATTATACTATGCATAACAATCCATTATCTCTGTGAATTCAGCTGGGTCTCACTGCCAATGCAAACTTTCATTAGCAGTTAAGTAAACTATTTAACTATGTGCCAAACCTGTTAATACGTTAATAAATCTTTGTGCGTTAGAAGGGGTTAAGAATGACAGGAGAATAATACCCAATCCATCTCTTGTTTATTCTTCAATGGTGATACAGTTTTATGGCAGGGCGGCACGTCAAAGTAAGCACTATTGCCAGTGAAGAGTTTTTAGGTGGTTATTTCACAAAGTGACATGAAATTAAAATCATTCGGTATGAAATAAAGTTTTCATGATTTTGGCCAACATGTTTGCTAAATTTATCCATTGCAGCAACCTTCCCCACATGTGCTTAAAGTAAAGAAAGGAAACTGTTAATGTTCAGTGCCTTAAAGCAAATCTTTTATAAAATATCTTAAACTGTAATCATAGCAATAATAAATTTAATCTGTGAAAAGATTTGACCAAATCTCTGGTGTTACTGTTCAAACTTTACCTTTCCTTCCTGGATTCTAGGCTGAATTTGTTTTTGGAGAAAGGAAACAACAGGAATATGATTCACAACAAAATTCTGTAATTTACATTAAATAAATGCTGAATCACATCTTGTTTTTCTAACAGTCTTATCATGATGCATCCTGTACCCAGTAAATGTGTTGGAAATGCATGTGAAAAATACTGTGACTAAAAGAGTGAGATTCCTTGTGTGAGTGGCTAATATGTGTGAGCAAATTCCATCTTTTTCGCATGGAGCCCTGAAATAACAACTTTAAAAGGATGGATTGAAGACCTCAGATAAGATTCAATTTAAATAAGCTGCTTCTGAAAGGTAACTAACTGCTTCAGCACTTCAGATGCATTGGTTTCTTATCTTGCTGTACCTTACCTACCTTTAACTACCTTACTCACTGGTTTCTTCACATACTTCTTTTTAGTTAAAAAAGTGTTATGCAAATACTGTATATCTGATTGAGTCTGAGCATCTCCTGTTCTCCTGTTGTATTCAGCCTCTCCTGTGCTGTGATTTCACACTAATCTTAATCTGCTTTATAGGTTGTGTTGCTCAGAATGCTGCAGGTTTAAAGCCCATTCCTGCTTTTTCAACTTAGCCTGAACAGTCATACCCCGCGTGAATGGGTGCTCTCCGGTCAAAGGTTAAATTTAAATGGATGCAGGTTTTTGGGTCCATCAATTGAACTAAATTCGATGTCACATGGCTGCAGTTACACCTGTCGGCCATGTCGCGGCAGAGGTGAGCAACCGCGGGCCTTTCCGTTCTCCGACGCGTGAGCGGTGCCGCGCGAGACGGCGGAACGTGCGCGTTGCGCGCTGCTCGTCCAGCACAGCGAAGATGGCGGTGTCCATGTTCTCCGGCGTGCGGCTCCTCTCGATCGGGGACGCGAACGGGGACATCCAGCGGCACTCGGAGCAGCAGCCCCTGCGGCTCGAGGTGAAGACCACGCAGGACGCGGCCCTGCTGAGCCTCTCCACTGGTGAGCGCGCAGCGCTTTGTGTCCGTCTTGAGACTCCGCTCGTTCCGCCAAACGCGTTGACGACGTCAGGGCTCCGCGCGCCGGTGGTTAAGCGGTGAGCGCGCGAGGAAGAAAACCGCTGAGCTGAAAACGTGGTCCACACTGCGAGCTCCTCGCTCTGCTTTAACACTGGAGGTCTGTTGGGCGTTTGGAAGCGACCTGAGGGAACCCGAGATCATTGCACCACGTTTTGTGTCTCCTCAAGTCTCAAGCCTCATGTGTACACACACCGGTTCAAGAGTGTGTGAGAGAACGCAGCCGGGAAACGGAGGACTTCTGAGCAACTTAGTGGCACCAGGTTTCCTCTCAGACTGTTTATTTCGGTTGTTTTGCTTCTATAGGGCGACAGTTCCGTGTAAATAAACGCCTTTTACACGGTTCTTACCGGGGGTGTGATTGCGCGCACCCCTGCGAACGTCTGTGTTTGTGAGGTCACGTTTCTGTGCCGAGTTCTGTGAAGGGTGTGACCGCGGACCCCCGGGGCGACCCCCCATCCAGTGCACGCCACTGTTGTTGAGACCTGAAGGCCCTGGGGGTGAGCGCTGCTTGGAGGAACTTGGTGCCTTCTTGAAACCCCTCCCCCCAACACACAGACACGCACTTACAATCCATAATATTCACACTCAGAGAGTCAGTTCGACCACTAACAATCCTTTTTAGTTGTATTTTAATGTATTTGCAGTTTGATGGGCAGCAGGTGGTGCAGTGGTTTGTCAACACTTTGCACTTGAAGAACCCTGGTCTGAAGCCAGCCTTCACTTGCAAAAGCGTTGAGATACATTGATGCAGTATAATGACCCTACTGTGTAAATGGGCGCACCTTTGTAAACAAGTGACCATTTTCTCCAAATACTTTAGAGAAAGGTGACACCACTGTAAATAATAATGCCACCCAGTATTTTAATGGGTATTTCTGAAGCACATAGGTGGGCCCCCAGCTTAACTGGAGTTTGGCCTTTTGCTGGAAGCATAGCAAAACCTACTTTTCATTCTCACTCATGTATCTTTGAGGAAGGTCCTTACAGTGAGTTACCGCGATACAAGATGCCGAGCTGTATGAATAGGCCAGATGCTGCAGGTCAATTTTAACCAAAGTGTGAGCTAAGCAACAATTTAATGGTAATAATGACATCAGTAACAGTTTGTGTCTCCACTGAGTATATCCCCATCACCAGTACAGATGAAACATGCTGTATGTGGACAGCAGGCAGAGCTGTGTGTGTGTGAGAGAGAGAGAGAGAGGCCCTTGTTCTCCGTAGTCGCCGGGATACGGTCTTTAGAAACAAATGCATATTATTACACTGAGATTAAAGGAAATCAGGATATTAAATTTTTAGAAATACCCATGAAAATAATACGTGGCATTGTAATGGAATGTGGATGATGTGCGGTCATAACATATTCACATGACATCCTTTTTTTTTCTTTTATAAAAATATAAGAATTTTATAAAACACAGTTGTGGAGCTTCAATTGCTCTGCTTTGTGTTGCAGTTTGGGTGTTCTGACTAGCAGTGTGAGAACTGTTATGGTCTGTGCCAGTGTGTGATGTTTCTGACCAGTTTGTTGCATTATGACAGTCTTGCCTGTTCTGTGTGATGTCCTGGGTGATGTCCTCTCTTGATGGCTCATGCCCTGGAGGCCAACCTGAGCAGAAGGGGTTTATGTACAGTGTCAGGCTGGGACAGCCTGTGTGAGGTTGCCTGTGGTGTGTGTTGGTCTGTTCATGTGCAGTGACATTCTATGTACAGTCTGATATTCCCCGTGTCTCTTTACAGCTGAGCAGACATGTGTGTTCAAATGCTCCGTGTCACGGGACACAGAGTGCAGCCGTGTGGGCAAGCAGTCCTTCATCATCACGTTGGGTTGCAACAGTGTCCTACTGCAGTTCTCCTCCCCCACAGGTAATCCTGGCCCCATCACGTGCCTGTGCGTCCTTCTCTGCCAAAATGCCCGTTTACACTATGTTCAAACAAGCGTTCCATTCCAGCATTTTTCCATCTGTCTCTAAGTCTGTTATTCATCCGTTATCACTATTCAGCATGTTTACCTATGTGTATATTGTATATATCCGTTGTGTATATATCCATCCTTCTCCAGCATGTCTCGCTGTTTCTTGACCTCTGATAATTCCAGCTTTATTATTTAAATGGCCATCTTTATTCTGTTTGTTTTACCTGTAACAGGGCCTGTATTGTGCATTTAAACTTTGCCCTCATCTGTGTCTTTGCCAGATTTTTCCTCCTTCTACAACATTCTAAAGAACTGCCGCGGCCACAACGTGGAGCGATCGGTGTTTAGTGAAAGGACAGAGGAGTCTTCTGCCGTTCAGTACTTCCAGGTACTTCTAGAGTCACTGCTCCTGTGTGCCTTCCTTCACACTGAGCAGTGCTGTGGCTAGCAGAGGCTTTCCCATCTGTCACTCAGTACATGTACAATATATGTACATGGGTGTAAATATATAGTCATCCCTTGAGTTATGCACCCAAAAGTTGCATGTTTTCACTAGAACATGATTTGATTTTTTTTTTTTAAATACCATTACTCAATTTACACACCTGTCTGCTAAAAACATGTTCCAGGCAAAAAAAAAAAATTGTCAAAAAAAAGAAACTCCAAAATCACAATTTCATCCAAACATGGACAAATGTGTAAATACTGTATATTACACAGAAATCCCTGTGCGCTGTGGGTGTGTGTGGCCTATGCAAGGCAGGATTTCCAGCTGTGTCTGTGTGTGTGTGTGTGTGTACAGGCTGCACAAGGTATAACCCTAGTGTGTGTGCTGTGCATCACAACCACCACACCTGTTTGTTGCTACAAATATGATGGTATTGCTTTAAGGGTTCGAGCATGGTGAGAGCTGTGTCTCCACCTTGCAAAGGGTGTGTGTGGAGTTAAACAAGTTTGTGCACCAGTTAGTAAATAGAAATAAAACTTTTTTTTTTTTTTCCAAGTAATTTTTGCCTTGGACAAGCAGTATACCACTGGAGTCATTATAATAAACTAACAGTGCTTGGTGGATACCTGCAATGAGTTGTTTTCTTACGCTTGGGAAGAACTGGTGAACTTCAAGGCTGTCTTGATTTGCGTGTTTCCAATCTTTGAAGCTTTTTGGGAACCAATTAGACATGAAAATCGAGGTGTGTGTGTGTGTGTGTGTGTGTGTGTGTGTGTGTGTGTGTGTGTGTAAAACTAAATGCAAAGTTTCTTTTTTGTCTTGGATGTGGATAATTACAGTATTAAAATGGACATGTTACAGAGACTCCCTCTGTCTTTCTCCCCTTCCCCAAGTTCTATGGCTACCTCTCCCAGCAGCAGAATATGATGCAGGATTATGTCCGAACCGGAACTTATCAGCGGGCCATCCTTCAGAACCATACAGACTTCAAGGACAAGGTAGTGTTCCACAGCTCTGCCAGGAACTTTTAAGAGAATAATTCAGATTCATCCAACCCTAAAGGTACACAGTACGTGACCAAGGTGTGCTTCTTGTAGTTTTTGAAGTACTGATGACTGACAAATAATAAAAGAAAAAACCTTTTTTTCATGGAAAGCCAAGTGTTGGATTTTTCTCTTTCTAGGCCATGAAGCATACCATGGCCTTAAAATCTGTCTTTGATAGGCATCCTTTCATTGGTAATAAACTTTAGTGTTTGTCTCTTTTCATCACTGGATGCTATTCCTGTCTTTTTGAAGCCACAATCCAGTATTATTTTACACACAATAATCACATTAAGCCTTTGAAGTGATTTTATTTCTCAAATGGATTTCTTGAGCAGAATGTTAAATTCCGTTTCTTTCCTCTCTTTCTTTGTGTCTTTCTTTCCTTACCTTCTCACATCCTTTTCAGGTGGTGTTGGATGTGGGTTGTGGCTCTGGGATCCTCTCATTTTTTGCCGCTCAGGCTGGAGCAAGGAAGATTTATGCTGTAGAGGCTAGCACTATGGCTCAGCATGCAGAGGTTAGCATCAGTGTGTTCTCTCTCTCTCTCTCCCTCTCTCTCTCTCTGTTCAACTATATGAGAGAATCTCTGCACCCCCACCCCTTTGGCACAAACACATACAAGCTTGAAAACGGGTATAGACTTGAAAAGAGGAATAGACACACACACCAAGCCATGAAAAACAGTTAAAACAAACACACCTTTCCATATCCATACTGACCTCACCCTGTCCCCAGGTGCTGGTGAACAGTAATGGGCTATCAGATCGGGTGGTAGTGATCCCAGGGAAGGTAGAAGAGGTCTCCCTTGCTGAGCAAGTGGACATCATCATCTCAGAGCCCATGGGCTACATGCTTTTCAACGAGAGAATGCTTGAGAGTTACCTGCATGCCAAGAAGTTCCTCAAACCCAGTGGTAAGGAGGTTTTTGATAGCATGCATTTTCATGTAGCCTGAGTGACAGACTACTACTGTACAGTTCAAAATGAAAGTAGACAGTTGAGCAATGTCAGAAATACTTACAGAACCCTAGTGAAGTCAAGAGACAGGGTTTTTTGAATTGCTGTATTTTTTTTGAATTGCTATTTTTTTTTTTGAATACTTGTTTCAGTGATCATTGAATGGATGTGACAGTCAAGCGGTATGTTTGTGAACACGTAGACATTTATGGATGTGTGGGTCTCTAAAGTAAATAACTTTTTTTTAAAGCATGTTATCCTGCCTTCTTCAACCTTCTCTCCGTCTTTCTCTTGTAGGTAATCTGTTTCCCACCATTGGCGATGTCCACCTGGCCCCTTTTACAGATGAGCAGCTGTACATGGAGCAGTTCACCAAGGCCAACTTCTGGTGAGTGCTTGAAGATATAGATGAATACTAGAACTAGAGGAACTAAGAGTTGAGGAAGAAGTGGACAGATGGGAACAAGATAACTTAATGACTTTAGGGGATTTAGAAGTCACAGGGCTGGAAAATGCAGGCTGTTAAGTTGAGCCTGATGGTTTAGTAATACATGGGTGGAATGCAAAGTTGAAATTCAGTAATGTTGCATGCAGCATAGAGAATGGGGTACCAGTGAAGTCAAACAAAGTCTGTATCATTCTTAACAATGGGTGTGTTGGAGTTGCCTGTAGCAAGGACACCATTTGCATGATTTATTTATTATGTATTTTATACTGAAATGAGGCTGTTTTTAAAATCTGTGTTTAAGGTTTCCAAGGCGGAACAACCTTAGTTTTGGCAGCAGGTCTGTAGAGGTACAAATACTGAAAGGGAAATCTTGACATCCTGGACTTGCAACTCAGGCAGACTTTCTTCCACCTCTGTTCTCTGTCAGGTACCAGCCGTCCTTCCATGGTGTGGACCTGTCAGCTCTGCGGGGAGCTGCTGTGGACGAGTACTTCCGCCAACCCATTGTGGTAAGAAGGGGCCACCATAGGGTAAAACATCTGAGAGAGGCTATGGGGAGTGTGCGTGGTCAGAGTGGGTGGCAGGATCTCCCTGTGACCAACACCACACTGCTGCTGATTTCCAGTTGTCTGCTGCATAGTTACCTGAAGCTACTTAAAAAAAAATAAAAAAAAAAATACAGTTGAGTCCGCCTAAGTGGATATCGGATAAGCAGATAATCTGCTTAAGTGGATTTTGCCTCCAAAGTACCGTTTTTGTCCTGTTCACTTCAAAGGGTTTGGATCAATGGATACCTAATAAGTGGAAAATTTGCTGTTGTGGATAAAATTTGCCATTCCTGTAACTCATATTAATGACATTGATTAAGTGGATACACATTATTCAGCCACAGGTTCTGCTCCAAATTGCTGGTTTATCTCCGACCAGTGTGGTGTTGGTCATGTCAGTTACTGCACAGCTACAAGAATGATGACCATGAACTACACCACATAAAGCACTGACCATAAACTGGCTAGGAACTGTGGTATGATTACCTGATATGCAACAAGTTCTTTAATGTTAAAGCATGTTTATGTTCTTTCATGGATTTACTAATAAAACACTGTTTTATTATAAAACACTTTATTCAAGAAAAGTGCCTGGTTTATGGCTTCCTCATCACTTCAGTGCATACAGACAGTGGTGATCCCACAGCTGTGCTACATATAGTAAGCTTTGTGTGTCATTTTATGGAGGCCAGTGGCTGCGCCTCTTATGAATGTTTATATGAAATTCAAATTGAGACAGTTGAACTTGTATAATGGACTATTTTGCAAAGAAACGGAAAACTCTATGAACACTTTTGAAGACCTAGTCCATGCACATAATACAATACTGTAAATAAATAATATAGCTTACACTTTCGTATGACTGTACATGCGTTGTTCTTTGTTTTAGCTAGTAATTTTTAGCCCGTAAATCATAGCTAGAGTTAAGTGAATACTCTGCATAACTGAACACCACTAAAGCTATCCACTAAAGCAGACTCAACTGTAATTCAAATATGTTTTAAACTCTCTTTCCTGTAGGACACTTTTGATATTCGGATCCTCATGGCCAAATCAGTGAAATACACTGTTAATTTCCTAGAGGCCAAAGAGGAAGACTTGTACAGGTTTGCTTTTCTCCCTTTGTGAGTCTTACGAGCCATTTTTGTCAGTGAGTTATTACATATGGATTGTGTTATTTCATGCAGAAAACTTTGTGTAGCAATCAGAAAGTGGGATTTTACACTCTCTTCTTTGTTTGAATTGGGCTTTTGGGTTGATGTTTTCTCTCTCTTGATTCTAATCTCTCTCCTAGAATAGAGATCCCATTCAAGTTCCACATGGTGAACTCTGGGCTCGTGCATGGACTGGCCTTCTGGTTTGATGTGGCTTTCATCGGCTCAGTGTAAGCATGTCTCCAGCTTCTGAGGCTTACAGTAACTGTCCATCTGGTTGACAGCATTCATACTTGGAGTGTAAACTGGAGCTGGAGCCACAGAATGGTTGGTATTATAATCTTGTTTATTTGTTTCCCCTTTCCCAGGACAACAGTTTGGCTCTCCACAGCTCCAACAGAGCCCCTCACCCACTGGTACCAGGTGCGTTGCCTGCTACAGTCGCCTTTGTTCGCTAAGGCTGGGGACACCATGTCTGGCACTGCCCTGCTCATTGCTAACAAGAGGTAAGACTATGGCTTGGCTCTCAGCTCACTTTTCAAGAATCATTTGTAATATCACACGCTCACAGTTTCTCCTCTTTCAGACAGAGTTACGACATCAGTATTGTTGCCCAAGTTGACCAGACAGGCTCCAAGTCCAGCAATCTTCTAGACCTGAAGAACCCCTTCTTCAGGTGAGTTGGTGCTCCCAGACAACCTGAGGGTTTTAATTCTGCTTTTCATAATGCAAGAGGGTACTGACTCTGTGTGTGTGTGTGTGTGTGTGTGTGTGTGTGTGTGTGTGTGTGTGTGTGTGTGTGTGTGTGTGCACGCGCGCGCCAGGTACACTGGCTCCACACCAGCTCCTCCTCCTGGCTCACACTACACCTCCCCATCAGAGAACATGTGGAACACTGGTGGGGCCTACAATATGAGCCAAGGCATGTCCGTGTCAGGTACACAGAGCCAGCCTAACCTCCCAGGTCCTATTCACACACAATCTTATCAGCATTGGCTCACATACAGAATACAGTACATTATGTTGTTTGGCTGCTTAATGAAAACTTTTGTTCAAATAGCCTTATAACATACAAATGTTACTTGCTATACTTACTTGTGGAATCAGTTTTGGTTAAGAGTAGCACTGTATATGATAAGACTTGATCAAACTACCTTTCTATCACAATTTCAGTTGTGAAGTCATCATGCTTACCTACTGCCTCATACCCATTTCAGAAATGTGATGACTTCACTACAGATAATCAAGTCCTAAGCATTTACTCTGTCAATGATGTGAAAACACTTGTGCTTAGAATCCAGATATCCTTGCCGTATTGGGCTGATGTGTGGATTCCTTCTTTATTCCCTTTCTTTTCTCCCCCTCTCCTCATTCCTCACTTCAGGGATGCCCACAGCCTATGACCTCAGCACTGTCATTGGAAGTGGTGCTGCAGTCTCTCACAACAACCTCATCCCACTTGGTACGTGTGAATAACTGGTTCGACAGGTTTGCAAAAGAGGGACTAAACTCTTTTCTGAGTTCATTTTGAACATGTCTTCTTTGTTCTCCTGTGCAGTGAACACAGGGATTGTGAATCATACTCACTCCAGAATGGGATCCATTATGAGCACAGGAATCGTCCAGGGTGAGTGTTGCTCATCTATATTTAGTGGTCAGATAGAATGACTGAATCAATGTGCCATTTGGTTGCAAATGGTGAGGTGGAGTGCATAGTGCAAAGCAAACATAGGTCATGCTAGTAAATATTCATGTAGGAGAAGAGTTATACTCCCCAAAGTCATACTGAATACATTCTGTGAAGTAGATAATAAATGCCTGGATAGTGACTCGACAAGAGTGGTCTTAGACCATGCATGTGCCAAGTAATGCAATGTAATGGCTGAGGACAAAGTTAATCTGAAGGTGGAGGATTCAAATCCCACAAGAGGTTTGCTATAGTAACCTTAACCAACCTTCTTAACCTGAATTGCTCCACTACAACATCCAAGCTGAATGGAAGGAGTGGCATCATGAGTTGCTTAGATTAAACAGTTGAATAACAACAACAATAATGATCATTTGTGCATAACCTCAGCAGTACATACTTTGAGTCTTTTTTTTTTTTTTAAACCCCATTTTTCACAGGAGCTTCTGCAGGGCAGCCAGTCGCCAGCAGCAGTACTTACTATCCCATAAACAGCCAGTTCACCATGGGTGGCCCAGCCATTTCTATGGCATCTCCAATGGTGATTCCCAGCAACACTGTGCACTATGGGAGTTAAGTCCTTCAACCACGGGCATTTAACCCTGTTGCACCATTTACCGCCACCAAAAGAAAACCAAAATCAGAACTGCCATTTGATCGTCTTGTCTCTTCCCATACAGTCAGACACACTCACCTTGCACCTCTGTCCCTCCTTTTCAACTTTCGTGTGTGGGCTGAATCCCTCCACCTCGTTTTTTAAAATATCTGTAGTTCAGCCACAAAGTGGTGACAGTTTTTACATCAAGGAGCTGAAAGACCCAAAGAAACCAGCATGGATAGCCTTGCATATACACTGTCATTCAGACAGAACTATCCCATTATACTGTCTTTTAAATGGCTTCACACGTGTGCACACGCACCTCAAGGCTTATTCGGCTACTGGACTCTGAACTTTTGTGTTCCTTTTAGTGGCAGACCAAGCATCTATTTCTTCATGTACACCATTCCTCCAATCATGTTACTGCTGAGGATTCACTGCTTGCATAAGCATTTTAAAGAACCATCCCCTAGTTCTGCTGAACTGAGCAAATGCCCTTTTCTTATCTCCTATTCTTCCATGGGATTATGGTTCAGAGATGGAGAAGAGACACTTGTGGAATACTTTAGTTTACTAACCTTTTGCCATATCAACTTTATCAGTTAAAGCTTCTCTGCCTAACTGTAGAATTGGAGTGCTGATATTTGGTATGTCATCTGAGTGTTGTGTCCAACATGTCCAAGCACATGGGTGCCACCTCATTGGTTCTCTTGACAAGACTGTTCTGAAATTGTTCTCCGCTTCTTGTGCAACATCCATGTGTCTCCCTCCCCCATCCTGTTCCAGCACAACCAAGACAACAGTTCAGACCGTCACCTTCATATCTTTATGGCCTATAATGGGTACAGCAGCAGGGCCAAGCTGGACTGCAACTGATCTGACCTAAGAAAGCTAAGTAGGGTGGGCTGAGAGTGGGTGAGCAAGAACTACAGGCATTGCAGTGGAACTTGGGTCACATGAATGGTTTAGAATGGCAGTTTATTTTTTCATTCCTCATTCAACCAAAGTTGCTCCGTTATTCATATTAAGACTATGAGACTGGTGTGATGACCTTGGGGTGCAGTAGGTGCTCGGACATGTTTCCCTGCCTTCCCGCAAGGATCACTCTATGAATGACCTCCCTCCTTTCCCCGTCCTCCAAATGGGTGGTAATACTGCCCTCACAATGGATTAAGACTTGAATTGAAAATGTATGTTGCTTCCAGTTGCATTTAATTGGGTCTAGCAAAGAAAAACTGTCTGTAGCTGGTAGTTAACTTTTTTCTTTCACATTAAAGTAGTTAATTAAATGTTGACAGATTGCCCCTGGAACTTTAAGTTCTTTGCCTTTCCTTCCTCCTCCCTTTTCTACATGGTACCATAGTACCCATTACAACTTCCTGGTGCATTCTATGCCATAAGGACCCTTGGATTTAAACACAAGTCATAAATTGTGGGCCGTGAAGATGGTGTAATGAAAATAGGAGCACGTACTTTATGTAAACCTGCTTCATGCCCCAAAGTTTTGAATAATCCCTAAACCTGATGCAGTGTTTAGTTTTGAATGCAGTAACTATGAGGTCATTTCATATGACATGTTCCACATATTCACTGGAAACATATCTTTTGAGAATTTATTTTTTGCACATGGTCATTTAAATGACTAGCTAGTTAGTTGAAATTTTAATGTTTAAAAATATGAAACATACCATTATAGACCATGTGGGGCACTGTTACATCACTGATTTAGTAGCCTAGCTTGCCATTAACTACCCTCCAAACCTCTGTCTTAAAAAATTCAGATATTTTTCTATTATGTAGCTAAAAGTTGGAAATGACAGCTCCAGGAAATTAGAGGCAGAGTTGCTGGTGAATTTAAAAAAGGAGCTACAAAAATCTTCACTCTGTTACCTTTTGCCAGGCAGGTGTCCCTCTGAAGCCCTTTCGGTAAACTCCTTATTGTATGAGATTTGCCTGGTTTCATACAGTCACGTTCTGGTGCCGATTGTTTTATACCCTTATTGGTCACAGATTTAATAGTCACGGTCCCATTCCAACAAGCCATCGAAAACAGCAGAACACAATTACTTATATTTTTATTCTCCTTGACATTCAAACCAGCATTTAATAAATAGTTAAAACACAAGATTCAGTGAGACTACTCTCAGGGAGTGTTATTACATCTAAACGTTTAGTGTCTTTAAGCAGTAGTTTGGATATGTTTTGGAAGGACTTTCTCCTTAATGGTTACTGCCTTTGTTTCCCCAGAATTCAATTTCCCAACATCCATATGGATGCTGTATGTCACCAACTTAAGTGCCCTCATAACCCCAAGTCATGGGCCCAACCCATATACAATGTTACACTAGCTTTTCTCGCCAACCCAGTGTGCACTATTGACACAGTGAACAGACTGATTCCACAAATACTACCAGCCCGTTCAGCCAAGCGTGTGAAACGGGGCTAAATTCATATTTACTGGCAATGTTCTCATGTGAGCGCTACCAATTCAGTCTTCGTACTAAAGAAAGTAGACTAAGGTCAAACTGAACCAAGAATATGTTTTATCTTTTACTTACATGGTGAGAGTGTCAGACACACCTTTACATAAAATGAAAAGCTAAAGGAAATGAATGCCACAAGCATATTCTGGGCCTTAGAGATGTTCGGGATGTCTTCCAATCCATTCATTTCTCTTCAGTGTATACAGAGTACAAATATAGTCTGTCAGAATTAAGTATATAATTGTTCATGAAAAATCAGTATGCATAAGAAAGCCACACCTTTTCCATAGTTTCACCCCTTCTATACCTACACTGACCCTCTGCGGTTAGTATTCCTTTGTTATACCTGACACAGTTGCCGTGTGGTTTGGGCCAGATGTGGGGTTGTGTATTACTGTGGGTGACACTGTCTGGAAGAAATAAAGCTAAAAAAAGAGAAGGAACTAATTAGACTCAACACCACCTAAGGTTAAAATTACTGAATAGTCATTCTAAATATCTTTGTGTACCCTTGCAAGCTTTAATAAGTTGCAAGTTTTGCGATTTCTCCTAAGTTGTATTTCAAAGATAAACGGCGTTTAACACTTTAGCAACAAAGGCGGCTGTCGAGCCTCGCCAGGAGGCAAAACCAACCCTCACCTTGCAGCCGATGGCAAGCAGGGCGTGGAGCAGGACGATGGTTGTCACAGTGGCAAAAGCAGTAACCTTGGTGTCATCTTGGACCACTGGCCAGAAGGTGAGAACCAGTAGTGAACCTGAGATGGCCATGGCGATCACAATCAGCAGCCAGCGAAGCACGTCCCAATGGAAAATCCACAAGATCTGAGGGGCAGACTTGGGGTTAGCCCACAAAAGCAGGAATGCTCATGGGTTTGGATGACCAGGCACCGCAGAGTTTGCTGATAGCACTCACCGAGGTAGGAACGTAGATAAAGAGCGAGTAGCCATAGACGCACAGTGTCTCCAAGAAGGAGTAACCGCTGATCTGGCGTTCCTTACTCTGCCGCCATGTCAGGAAGCCCCACAGGCCCAGTGGCACCAGCCATGCGTACGCAAAAACTGCCACAGCTGCAATGGTTACTGTGGTATAAGCGGAGACCAAAACCAGTGCTTTAAATCAATGTGGGTGTGAAACCTACCCAGGCTGCACATACCTACAACTCAGCTATCAAAATATAATATTGAGCTTTGAGGGGTCTACTGTGTAGGGTAGTGGTTAGGCACAAGGGGAGTAAGAGTCTTCCGTTACCCTGATGAAACTGGGGCCTGTAGTGATACTGAGGCTGTCCCCTCTGGCTCAGGAAGGTGGAGAGGTTCCCGCTGATGGACATTGTGAATACCAGTGTGGCACAGATCCAAAAGGGACCTGGACACAGGGCAGACAGACAACATTCTATAAGAAGATGTTAGAGATGGGGGTATGAGGAAATGTACTATATATAATTCCTGTTCATGTAGCAGATTACTGTTAGAAATTTGGTGAAATCATTTCCTTAAGGCAGTGTTTAGGTTGTTTGTCTCAGCAAAAAAAGTATCCACTGCTGTCTTCACCATATAAATCAGGGTTGCCCCGGATATGAGTCCTGATGAAGTTTCTCCCTGGCAGAGGCATCACTGACCCTTTTATTCGGTCCAGGACCTGCATCACATGACACCCAATGAATGAGTAGGAGTGTCAATATTGACCACTTATGGGCTTTGAGATGAAGGAACGTGGCTGTGTACCTGCATTGTATCCACATTGAAGAATGACTGGTAGTACTCGAATGTCCAGAAGGCACCAGTTTGCTTCTCCCCTCTGAGGAGCTGTAAGTTGGACAAATAGGATTTATGACTAGAATTGACACTGTATATCCTGAAAATCACTTTCCAGACTGTCTTAACATAGGTAATGGAGCATAACAGGGATTCTTCTTTTATTAATCTATAATAATCAATGAGGATGGCATAAGACAGATTTAACAAGGAATAGACATCTCCCAAATGGAAGTTGTAACATCATAGCATAGCAGCAAAAGTGCTTTCTCCAAGACCTCTGAATTCTCCTCCTGGCCTCCCTCATCCTCTGACAAGTCCAGTTTGACGTCTCCCTGTACTTGGGCCGAACTAAAGTTGGATGCACTGACAGTGGAGGCATTGGGATCAGCAGCCAGCAAGTCTGCAGCTGCCTCAAATTCTGCAGAATACAAGAGGAAGATGTGAATGAAATGGTGGGGACATACAGTGCATTCAGAAAGTATTCAGACCCCTTCACTTTCTTCACATTTTATGTTGCGGTGTTATGTTAAAATCGTTCATTCCGGTGAATTCATTCATCCATTCAATTCATTTTAACCGTACATCAATCTACACTCGACACCACATAATATCAAAGTGAAAACTGGATTTTAAAATGTTTTGCAAATTTATTAAAAAATTTTAAAAACTGAAATATCAAACTGACATTTTTTTAGACCCTTTGCTATGACACTTGAAATTTAGCTCAGATGCATTCCACTTTTCTTGATCAACTTTAGGATGTTTCTACACCTTCACTGGAGTCCACCTGTTGTAAATTCGATCGATTGGACATGATTTGGAAAGGCAAACACCTGTCTAGATAAAGTCTCACAGCTGACAATGCATATCAAGAGCAAAAATGAAGCCATGAGGTCAAAGGAACTGCCTGCAGAGCTCAGAGATAGGATTGGTTTGAGGCACAGATCTGAGGAAGGCTACAAAAAAATTCTGCTGCATTGAAAGTGCAGAGTGGCCTCCATAGTTTTCAAACAGAAAAAGTTTAGAACAACCAAAACTCTTCCTAGAGCTGGCCACCCAGCCAAACTGAGTAATCGGGGCAAAGGGCCTTGGTAAGAGACGTGACCAAGAACCCAATGGTCACTTTGTCTGAGCTCAGGAGATCTTGTGTAGAGATGGGTGCAACTTCCAGAAGGACGACCACCACTGCAACTCTTCACCAATCTGAGCTTTATGGCAGAGTGGTTAGACAGAAGCCTCTCCTCTAATGCAAGATTCTCTGCTTTTATGAAACCAAGATGGAACTACTTGGCCTCAATTCTAAGCATCATGTGTGGAGGAAACCAGGCACCATTTTTCACCAGCATAACACCATCCCAACAGTGAAGCATGCTGGTGGAAGCATCATACTGTGGGGGTGTTTTTCAGTGGCAACAACTGGTAGACCGGTCAGGGTTGAGGGAAAGCTGATTGGAGTGAAGTACAGAGCTATCCTCACTGAAAACCTGCTCCAGAGCACTCGCAGCCTCAGACTGGGCCAAAGGTTCACCTTGCAATAACACGATGACCCTAAATGCACAGCCAAGACAATGCAAGAGTGGCTTAGGGACAACTCTGTGAAGGTCCTTGAGTGGCCCAGACTCAAACCCCTAAACACATCTCTGGAGAGACCTGAAAATGGCTGTCTACCAACGGTCCCCATCTAACCTGGCAGAGCTTAAGGCCCTGCAGAGAAGAATGGCAGAAAATCCCCAAACCCAGGTGTGCCAAGCTTGTTGTGCCATACCCAAGAAGACTCGAAGCTGTAATTGAAAGGTGCTTCATCAAAGCAATGGGTTAAGGGTCTGAATAATTATATCAATGTGATATTATGAGGTTTTTTTCCCCCATTTTTAATAAATTTGCAAAACATTCTAAACTCCAGTTTTCACTTTGCTATTATGGAGTATTGAGTATAGATTGATGTGGGAAAAGGTGAATTTAAATAGTTTTAGCATAATATTGCAACATAAAGTGTGAACAAGTGAAGGGGTCTGAATGCGCTGTATTGGAGGTAAGGGTGAAGAGGACCACTACAACTGGATCTGCACATGTTTACAAAAGTGGGTGCAGCGGTAACACAGCGCAGGTCATACACGCATGAGTAACTATGCATTGCAAATTCATGAAGTCTTTGACAAATCTGTAAACCAATAACCAATTACGACTATTATTATGGATACGAGTATCCATACTACTGTTACATACCCTGGAATTTGAGGTCATCGGGGGTCGCCATGGCCAGTATAAGTAGGTGTTCCACAGGCTATACCTGAAACACGTGGAAAAGCGTCTATTTAAAATGTAAGTTTCATTTTACATTTTAAATAGTGCTGCTGACTTACATTTTAAAAGGAGGAAAGACCATACGATTGGCAGCACCTTCTTAACTGATTCAAGTAACAAATATTAGCAAAGTCACAGTGAGAACCAGCAGAGGAGCCATACTAAAATACAAAGAGGTGTTATTTCAAGGTCTAATAATGTCCTAATGTCTAATGTTTTGCGCATGACGCGCAGTAATTTCATAATCTGCTGATGCAGCACAAAGGAGGGAACGTGAATATACGCAAACAGTACAGTGTGTTAAGTTGCGGTGTAAAAGAGTTAGAAGGACGACCACGGGTGTTCTCATGCGTGATCGCTCACCCTGCAGCGTGTCCACAGATGATCCCCAGCACCCAGCTCTGCAACGTCCGCAACCACGACGACAGTGGTGGCCCAAACGAGCTACACCTGTCCTTTGTTGTCGCTTTGGGCGGCCTATGAATTCATTCAAACGGCCCTGGTTTGTACTGAACTCGCCACTTTAATAAGCCGAACTCCGTACAGATGCGTCGTAACGATGTCACCGCTGGAAAGAGACGACATTTCTATCGCACTCCACGTCACCCCTAACTGCGCCGATCGCTCGTGTCACGGAAAAGCCCAGGCGAGTCACGTGACCAAAACCTGGAAGTGACACAACGTCGCGACGCGTTCACTAGTTTCTCGGCTTCTTTCTTCTTAAATCTAGTCGGCTTTGGCCGCGTTGAGTAAACACAAGTGATAAACCTCGATGATATAGATACATTTCGAATTCCCACTGCTGAATAAATTATTCTGTTTAATTTCTTATTTATTGAATAATACAGTTAGAGTTAGCATTTTGTTTTGTTTCGCTTCGCTTCATGATAACCAGCCGTATATATTTATTGTAAAAGTTTGCCTACTATGTAAATTATTTGTTTCATTTTAAGAAGCCTGATATATTTTGAATAAGCATTTTTATTTGCAAACACGCTGAATTTTCGGGACGGTTGAATCAGTGACATTAAAAGCCATACGTGTTTCCCAGACGAAACAATAATACAAACACACGCTTTGAAATAGCGCCATTTTGGCTCTCCAGCTTGCGTTGGACTTTTTGAACCAAAATGGTTGTGTTTTCCTTCCGGTTGCAGTCTGAACGTCTTCTGTGTCAGGGACGTCTTGCCTGTGAACATGGCGGCTTTCCGGATGCTGCAGAGGTGCTGCTCCACGGCCACGCAGAGCAAGGGCACGAGGTGGGAGCGGCTGAGAAACAGCCGCGTCGGTAAGTTCGCATGTGTTTTACTAACACTTATAGTTGTATTGTTCGTTATGAATGCGCACATAATGTCCACATACCAGACTTCTCTGTCGAAGCTACTGAAAGCATAAGATGTTGAAATGATGAAATGTACTGTTACAAATCGCAACATTACCATGCGTGGATTTTTTTTTAATTTTAATCGCGGCTACGTTTTGAACTTCATACAAGTATCGACAATTGGCAAATTTATGACTATGTTGATGACCCTGATACTGGTTATTAAGCATTATGTATCCCATTAATTCTTTGTTTAGCTAATTCCTTTTATTGAAAGCAACATGTTGTATTTTACTCGTTCGTACTGCGGGGTTTCCTTACCGCATCACTTCACGGGGGGACCCAACAACAACCACCTTATAATGATATCCCCTTTCTTTTGTCACAGTTAAGGCCTCATATGCAGTAGAAACCACTTGTCTACTAGTGGACAGTTAGCTTTGCTGTACAGAAGTGTGAGTCCTGTTGCTGTCAGTGATACTAAGTTGTTGCTTATTCTTACTGTACCAGCTATTTATTCCACTATATTTGCTTTTATTTCCTTTCAGGTTTGTGGTGCAGCAGCCTGCTCGGTGACTACAGGGAGGCCTGTCGCGAGGTGCTTATAGGGGCCCGGGAGAGACCGCTGAAGGCCTGCATCTACGTCGGCCTGCTTGGTGGAGCTTGGGCCTGTTACCACACCAACCCAGATGACACTTCCTTTGAGAGCAACCTACTCAACATGGCCAATAAGCTGGGTCTGCTGTCGCCATGGATACGAAGCAGGCTATCTGACAGTCACGTACAAGGCCTGTTGCAGCTTCAAAACCAGGGCCGGCTGAGGTACGTCAGCCTCGGGATGGTCTCGATGATGTACCGCGCTGACTACGATCCCGCGTCCAGCCTATACGAGGCACGCTGTTCTTTCCTTTCTGTGCCCTGGTCAGAGCTGCCAGGCCGTGTGCTGGATGTGGGCTTTGCAGGACGATGGTGGGTGCTGGATGCACGGATGAGGGACTACGACGTGAATGAGGAGGAGTTCCAGCACCTGCCCCCTGCACTGAAGGACACGGCATCACCCTCTCCGCGCGAGACAGAACAGAACGAACGGCTGCGCCAGGAGTCGTGGAAGGCACTGGAAATGAGACAAGAGGATATAGAGCAGGCAGAACAGGAGGAGAGGCAACAGGGAGGGGGGAGACAGTCGTGATGGGCAAACACACACTTGAACAAATACACAACGCAGACCTCCTGGTCATATTAGTTGGCCAGTCAAAGTGCAGGACCACTTGAGATTCAGTGGCTTTGGTGTTAGATTTTCCGTGAAGGTGATTTGTTCCTAAGTGCTGATTCTCTGACACATAATGACTGACAGATGCTGTTAAGTTTTTTTTTTTTTGTATATGTGATACTTTGTACAACTTCCTGCTATGCTGTCAAGCAACTGCAGATTTGCTGTGAGAAGCTTGTTACTGTTGTTGCGGTGGCTTCCAAGGAGGCCTCTTCAAAGTTACTCCTGTAAAGCAACCACTTCTTTAAAAGGTTTAGAAGTTTGTCAGAATCCCAGTTCTGTTAACTAATGTCTGTTGCTTATGCAGGTCAGTTACTGAGTCCCAGAATTGTCCTTATTACTAATTAAATGGTTTCAAACAATTGAGTGTTCCATACAGTTTTTGTCCAAATGAATGTAGAGCTTTTCTGTAAGAGGGTGATTTGGACCACAGCAGTATGATCAGCAGACTAACAAAGATATCATCTCAGCAATCTTTTCAAGGTTCCCGTTATGGTGCTCAGTAGAAGTCAACGAGTGCCTCTTTGTACCTGGAGATCCACAAAGGCAGTGAGAGATTCCCACTGTGGAGGTACTGTGTAATGCATGTGCTCCTTCCCAGTTAGTAAGACACCCACTTCAAGTTGGATTCAGTGTCTCGACGAGAACATCAGGGGGCAGGTCCCTCTGCAAGTATGAACTTGCAGTGTTCTGCCCCTTGAGGCAAAATTGAATCCATTATGAAGCATAGACGAAAACCTAAACTGTCCTTAATGGGGTCAGAGTTGAACTAGTGATGTAATGGGTACACTTCACAAATGGGTCGCCAAGAATATCATGTGTCCTGTGCACGAGTTACTGACCTGCGCAGGGTCCTGGTCCACCTGTATGCATTTTCTCGGAAATAACATTAATCACACACTTCTTATCGGCTGTCCTAACTGTTACTACTGGTGTTAATGTTTATGGTGCCTTTGTGGTCCTGTGATGACTTTGTGGCCCTATCTACCTGCAGTTGGCTACCAGAGTGACTCAGCAATGGCAAAATGTCCCTGGTTTCCTTTGGCTTTAATAGGCTGGCTTTGCCGGTTGGATGGGTGATGACAGTGTCCCTTCCATCTAGATTCAGAAGGAGTAGAGTTTGTGTGCTTTAGCCAAAGTCCCAAATGACTACTCTGCCCGTACTCCCCTCCTTACTAAGGCCCTTTGTGTGGACTGTCCACTTTCATAGTCTTCACAGTGTTTGGGAGAGTTCTGTTGAAATTATTTTCACAAATGGGATTTTTTTTAGCGTGTTCTCTTTGTCCCCTTTTGCATAGCACTTTAGTCTGCATTTTTTCACTCTGCTCTCAGTGCACAGTGTAAAATTCTGCATTAAACTGATTTTCGGGTTTTTCAAGCAGGCTCACCACACGTGTTTTCATAGCACGGGTGGTGTCGGGTGAGGGCAGATAAAGGGCGTCTTATCGAGCAGAAGGACGTTATGCAAGGTTTTAGTATACTTTATTATTTATTTGTTTCGGTAAGCATTTTATCCCAAACCTTCTTCATCAATAATAAAAGTGCAGAGCTAAATATTTATTAACCCTATTTGGGTCAAGCACATAACTCACTCAGCAGCAAACTGCCATGTTGCCAGAGCTTATTGTAAAATTTTTATACTCTTATTTTTAATTTCTTCTAGGTTACACCTGAGAATGAGTCAAAGCAGTACTGTTTATTCGCAGTATGATTAACCAAATACTCATCCTAGTGTGATGATATCACTAGTGTTTTTTACATACAAACTGCTACAGTGGGAAACACAGCTTTAATTTCACCGTTCTCTACAATGTGTTTTTTATTTTAATTTTTAAGCCAAATTTTACATTTGTGAGGAGTCATGATGAGCAGAGGCAGACGCAGCGCTTGTTTCCCTGTCCTGTCTGTACACCTTTATGTTCCCTACGTTTTATGGGTCAAATGCAGAGAATTAGCAAGAACAGGCTGATATTCAACAGTCAGTCCTGTGTTGGGGGTTGAAAACCACCTCTAGCTTTTGTATTAACAGACAAGCTGGTGAGATGGGGTCAGCGGTATAAGGATGGGGGTCTGGCCCCAGGCTCGAGCTTTAACCCCTGACCTCTGAGGCCCACAGCACCTCTGTGGAGTCTGATGAGTACACAGGTGGGGCAGAAGGGCTGGAGAGAGCAGTTATGAAGAGACGGTCTTGAACAAGGATCGCAGCCCCAGTTCCTGCTTGATGTTGGAAGTCCATGGGAAAGCGGGTGGAGAAACGGCTGCATTTTACCGTGTTAGCCAGATGACGGTTTTGCCCTCGGGACCGGGGACGAACACGTGCTCTCCATTTGCCAGTCTGTGTTATTCATTATTCATAGCAGGGCAAGACTGACCCCTCTGACCTTTCAGTGCTGTCTGGGTGAGCTACCGACCTCTCACGTCTCGCTGGATCTCAGAGCCCCATCAGGACCCCACTCGGGGCTCAGCCTGAAAGGCGGGCATTTAACATTTCTGTGAGACATGAGGTCTTTTTTTACTGAAGATTCAGGAGTGTGATGTACGATAAGAGGAGACTGGCCCGTAAAAGAGCAAGATTTATTTTATTACCCACACTTAAAGTACTCAGTGTATGAAAAAGCAAGAATGCTGTAATAAGTATGAGCAATTAATTTAGTTAAATATCGTTGCTTAAGAGTCATTCGGAAATCAAGGACCTGAAATCTGCAAGCGGGCACTTTTTGTGGCTGGATGTTATAACATGAGCAGTTAAATGACACATAAGTGAGACAAACAAAAAAGAAGCAGGCAAACAGTTAACAGCCACACTGTGCATGAGGGAGAGAGAATGAAGAGAGTGAGAAGAAGCTGAGGTAGAGACAGAAGAAGGGGGCAAGTATATAAATAAACGTCTGGAAGGAGTGTGAACATTTCTGAGGGTGGGAGAGAGAGTGAGGTGGAAAATTTGCAACAGAGAGAGACAGCAAGTGAGCGAGAGAGAGAGAGAAGGGGAGGGAGAAACAGCATTCACTATTTCATTCAGACTGACACAGACTGTGTGTCTCGGTGTGTCCTCTCACTCTCTCTCCATTTCTTTGAACCAAACACACTCGCAGCAGTAGGTGTTACATTGTTAAGTTTATCGTGGCCCCCGAGGAGCACATTCAAGTCGTGAAGGGAGATGGAAAGCAGAAGAAAGGAGAACAGACAGCGGAAGAAGGAATGGGAAGGGCTGGGTGAGAGGTAGGATGTGGGGTGGAGAGGCTGGCCAAATTGAATGGGGTGCAAGATGAGGGTCCGATTCCAGGGGTAGTATTAAGTTTATCGATATGGTTTCTCAACAGAATATAGAAAACTATGGGTAAGTACCCTGCTGTCACCAGTGAATAATTTCCCTCATTTCTGCATGTGTTTTTATGTAAGTGCATCATAAATGTGAGTGAACTTTGAGCATTCCTCTGTTCTTCATTGGACCTTAACACCTGGCTATTCTGTCATCCTAAGAGAATGTAAAACAGTGTTTTTATGAATTCAAAAATATGAGCATGTCTACCTGTGATGACCGTTGCACTTCCTATAATGGTAGTTTGTTGTAAAAAGATATGCTGTATACATAAATTCAGATTTATGGGCTTTTACTGAGATGAGCACTTTGACGAATTAGAAGTAGGATTCGGAAGAAACCGCATGTTTTATGCTGTTACATTTGGCTTTTTGCATTTGCTCTCTGAGGTTATTGGAGTGCTGTGACCTACGGTATTACTGAGTGTGTGTAAGGAATAGCAGGACAGCGGACGGTATATCAATCCTACTGGATGTGAACAACAATTGGATTACAGTATTGATCCAGTCTGGGTCAGGTAGAAACAGACCCAGTCATGAAGACAAGGGGAAGAAGGGTGAGATGTTAGCATGTTTCATGCACACACACGAACACACATCCTGTTTACATGTACACAGTTCAGCACCCTGGAACCTATGCACTGGAGGGTTATGAGTTCCGAGTCCCATTTGGTGATATCCTCCGCAATAACACCCCACTTTGCTCCACCGCTCACACACATAAAAGAAACACAAAGAAATAGATAATTCTGAAAAAAACTCTAGTTTGTGCATTAAACACTGACTGGAAGCACATTAGAAAATAACTGAGGTGAGCATGTGTGCTAAAAATCTTTTGAACTTCACAACAACTCATTTCCATATCACACCAGAACTGCACTTTTCATGGAAAAAAAAAAACACCAGGTGGGTTTTAAATAGGAAATGTCACATGCAAACAGTCAGCAGTGTTTTGAAAGGTGACAACTAGGGACAGAACACATCAGAAGATTGTCCTGTTCATATATACAGAATTCCGCCAGCCTTCTGTGGAGGACAGCAGGCCTGCAGTGTTCAGCATTTACTTCAACTGAGACATAGGTGTGTGTGTATGTGTGTGTGTGTGTGTGTGAAGTAGAAAGGCTGTGTCAGCACAGTCAACTACCCACACTCCTGTTTCAGTTGTTTAATTACTGTGTTTCCTGTTGCCATCTGGAAGCATGTGTAGGCAGGTAGTTCGGTTGCATTGTTTGTGAAAGAGAGAGTCAGTGTGTGAAATGCAGACGTGTACAGTGTGTGGGGGGGTTGAACGTGCAGGCTGAACATGAGACCAGACAGGCCACCCTTTCCTGGGAAGTGAGACCTTATGACCTTTCGTATTCACCGTCTGGAAGTGCGGTGCCTGGAATCAATCATTTCCCACTCCGCCCCTCCTCCCCAGGCACACTTACTTGCACCCCTCCTCCCTTTTCTTACTCACAGCCTCACTGCCTCCACAAGCCCCTCCCCCACAGACCCCTGCAGCCCCCCCAACCATCCAATCAGCAGCACGTTGACACACACTGTAGCTGCTGTCAAAGAAGGCCACAAAGCACACATGTGGTGGGCTGGTTGTGCGCATCACTGTTAAAGACAGTATCACATCACCATGAGCTGTACACACCGTACATGGGCTTCTGAGACATCTGCCCTTTGCCATCTCCTAGAAAAAAAGTCCAATGTGACCAGGTTAAAAGTGTGGACTTGTGCCTTTTTGTTTCTGCAGCTGCCCTGGAATGATGGTTAGTTGTCGCTGTGGGTGTGGCTGGTCTTTGCAGTCTACATCAGTGACCCAGTGCACCTTTCCTGCAGCTTCAAGCATCAGTGTCAGATTTGGGTGCTGGTCTGCACACAGAGTTGGCCTCATCCTGTGATCTGACTGTGTCTGTGCTCTGGATTTTATGAATCTGTGATTCCGGGAGCACAGGAGAGAGTCATCGTCGAATTCTTGAGTCTCGGCGAACATTCAACGCTGTCGGTGAGTTTTGCCTTTAGAGAAACCATCGAACGTTGAGTGTGCCCTGTGGCTCAAGCATCCTTGCTCTGTCTCAAACTGCGGGAAAACCACATAGCTTCCTTTTGTATAAATTGAAACGTGACTTGATCATACATCAGCGCAAACATAGCCCTTACACCTAGTGCAATATTAGACCTTACAAACTTCATTTGCAGTTATTCAAAGCCATGAATAGGTCCCCTCTCGGTCTGCTGGGATTCCATTTAAGTGTATGCAAAGCAGCAGCTGCTTGAGCCAAGATGGCTGCCATACAGCAACAGTTCCCCACCCAGGGAGAGTACAGCAGCAGAATGACGTCCCTAGCGGCAGACACTGGTACTGCACGTGGGTCTCCCAGTTCACATTCATTGCTGTCAGTGGGTTACAGTGAGACTCGCCGGACAATGAATGAAAACTGTGATGGATTTCCTCCACACCCTGCAGAAGAATCATTTCTTTGCAATGCATACAGCTTACAACAATTGCCTCGGTTTGGTTTTCGTCATAAATACCAAAATATCATATTCGCTATGCTGAAACATCTCAAAGTGGAATTTACTGCAGTATGCTACTGCTGAAATGCATATATATACAGCAGCACAGGATTTGGCATGTAAAAGTACATTAGCTGTTAAAAAATGCCCTTGATCCAATCCATCAGACTCAAAGATCTCCACCCCGTGGATGTCTCTAAGTAATGAAATGTCAATTTACCCACTTAACCGGCTTAATTGGATCCAAGTAGTGCAGTCCGGAATGGGAGAGACAGATTGTAGGAGATGATGTAAACGAAAAGGCTATGCGACGTTGTTTTGTTCCTCACAGTGGATGGCAACAAATATATCAGCTTATGTAATTATTTTTAAATCCACGCAAATTATCAGCGACTACATAACAGACTCTTTCGCAGCACAATAAAACAAGATGTATTGTTACCTTTACTAGTAAAAAACCAGATGTATCTCAGTGTTAATGCAGACCCACCTCTGTGTCACCTCTGCATAGAGGAGAAACATGGGAGGTCTTGGAATCCCACAGCGCAAAGGGGGTATTATTATGCTTCCTCATTCTTTCACTGGCTTCATCATCCTACACGACTGGCTGTTAAGTACTAAATCACAGCCCAGCAGTATTAGACCTTTGGACAGTTTTTCCACCTTCTGTCTTTATTCCCTGGAGTTTTATCTGGCATCTTTTTTATTTAGCAGACAAATGAGTGGTGGACAGTATGTGGGAGGATAATTAACTGTAAGTTAATCATGTTAACATTTCTAGGTTTTGTAAATTATTAAAGATCTTGAAGTATTAATTTGTAACCTGTGGGGGAGGGCACTGATCAATAAATCCATAGATTTAATTTAACGTGATGTCGGTTGCCAGTAGTCTGGTTGGTGCTTCGCAGGGCAAATCACAAGAAATAGTTTCAGTTCCAATCATTCCGGTAATTTCTATTTGCTGCTAGTTAAGATACTGCTTGATGGTACGCTTGCTGTCCGTGCACATGTGTGTAATCTGTGATAAATAATGTAAAAATTAAACAGGGCAGGTGTACAATTTTGAAACGAACAGTGTGCAGACCAGGCACGTGGTACTTATGTTATTGATCACCGATGGCCGAAGGCATAAACTGATCTCCAGTTTTTGAAGTGTGAAATCGATTCTTATTTCCTTTCCTGTGTTATGTTATTTAGTTAATGTTAATAAATGGATGAAATATGCGAGAGTGATCTTTGTGGCCTGATGTTTGACTGGTTGTGAGCTAGGACATCCCACCTGGAATTCTTTAATTAATTTATGGCCTTGTTTTGAAGACATACACTAGTGTAACAAATGTACTATAAAAGAGCCTATTACATTATATGTTGCATATTTTTTGTGAGTATGTATGTATGTATGTATTTGCTACAGGATAAAATTGTGCTGACTGAGGTGGTCTTTTCTTGACTCTGCCTCTCCTCCTTCTACTGATCCAGCCCTGGAGGCCAAGACACAATGATGCTGTCAAGAGGCTGCAGGCCTCAACCACAATGGGCACTTAAGCCAGTCGTCTCTCTTAAGGAGGAGCTCCGGAAGGGATCTACATCAGTGCTATTAATCTGGTCTGCTCTGCATGCTTCAGCCACCTTGAAGTCCTTTGTGTGACCCCTTCAGTTGTAGCACTGCCTTCTTTACCAATTGCCGCTGCAACAAATAAATGAAACAACCGATGACTGATATCGCAAGTAAACTTAATGGCTTTGGGCACCTTTCAATGTCATTTTAATTCATCTCAATTCACAGAATGATGGGAAGAGTGAGGTTCCGAGAGGGCTTGGCTTGTCAGTGACTTGGCCCTACTGCCTCCATCTGGTGAGTTTGTTTTATTACATCTCATTTTAAAAATATTTTTGACAACTGAAGTGCAACTCAGCTCAGATTTCAGCAGCATATAGTCGCATCAGCACCGGTTAAAGTCTCCGTGTCATTGTCACAGTATCCACCAGTTTGAGAAAACTAACCTAAACAGATGATAATTTTCTAAACTGTTCTCTTCTCTGGGTTGCACTGAAGCAGAGCCTTTAATGCTCTGAAAAAATAGGTTCTTTATTATTATGTACTTTGCTATATATCAGCAAACAATATGGGGAACGATGAGAGATGGACAGGCTGTTTTTAATTTTCTCCACAAGAGATGATTTGACTTCATTTCTAGTCCAGTTTTTTTGCTGGTAGTACTGAGATAAATTGCTTTTTGTCCCAAAAATCTGCTTCACTGCAGCCAGTACATTAGCCTCTTATGTTTTATTCTGGCACAATGGTGGAAGCAACGTGCAAAAACTAACTGCCAGAATTAATTGTCTGTGCTTATTAATTATGTGGTTGTTGTTTGTTACTTTTTCCATATGCGTAGACTTGAGTTTTCATTCAGAATTTAAATTACTTTAAATTAATCTGAATGTTTGTAATGAATTATCAACACATGAGGGATTAGGACTGGGGCTGCATGATTCTATAAGACAGTGGAAATAACTTCACTTGTCTGTGAAGACTGCTGGCTTGTTTTGTGTGGATGCACCGAGGCACCCAAAGACCGACAGCATCTTCAATCCGAATAGACTGTCTTAGTTAATGATTTGTACTTTGTTGAACACACACACACACACACACACACACACACACACACACACACACAGAGCTGCCCCCACTGACTGTCAGACTGACAGAAGGCCAGACTGAGTGGTTCTTGTTATCCCCCCACAGTGGAGAAGTCAGCTGGATTGCTGGTCCTCAGACAGGAGTCATAAATCACAAGATGAAAAATTGCACATCTTGTCCATTCTGTTTGACCTCGCCTCTCTGACCAGTGTGACCACAGCCCTGGCCAGGCGAAAGGCAAAGGCCCAACCGGTCTGTCTAGTGACTGTTCATGGACAAAGTTCTACAATGTTCTGATTGAGCTCTATTAATTTTAGTTTTTTAACTGCTGCAAAATTAAAGTAGAAACATTTGAGTTATGCAAGAAGGAAAAATGCACATATAAAAATTTCTCTGGAAAGCAGCACGGTGTATGCTGCTTAAAACAAAAAAGACAAAAAAGACAACGTGGTAATACCCCTGAGGTGTTTTGGGTTAAAGCCTCTATTAAGAAAATAACCCAACTGTGCATATGTGTGAAATTATAAAGATTTTGTTCACTTGAGTCACATAAAGAAATAAAAATGTCAGGGCTCTTTAAACATGGCCAACCGTAGTACATTACATACTTAAAATTCAAGCTTTGGACACCCAGACGTGTTTGAATATCCTTCTGGAACCTTCTAGACATCTAAGATACTCTGTTATCCAGCTGATCTTCATCCCCTGCTCTATGTAGGTGGATGTGCAGCCTCTCTCTCTCTGCCTGTATGTTGCTGTGACCTGATGGTGCTCAAAAATTTTATTAAGTTTTGTGTATGGCATATACAGTAATACCCTGAGTGCTGCTGTAGATGTATTTTTGAGAAACTGAGTGAATAATAAAACATTGCTGTAACAGGTCATTAATGCAGCATATTGCCTAAATGGAGCTTGAAACCTGCTCATGCACAACAAAAAACAAACTGGACTAGCTATACAGTACTGTGCAAAAGTGTTAGGGATGCAACTTGAATGTCTGTTGAGAAATATAGGTAGATTCTTATCTACCATCAGGGAGGTTTCGGGTTGGTCCCAAATTCATTCTGCAGCCTGAGAATGACCTCAAACACCCAGTCTCAGTCATACACAACTATGTTGAGCAAAAAGAAGGAACCCTGCAACAGATGGTCTGGTCCCCACAGAGCCCTGATCTCAACACGATCAAGTCAGTCTGGGAGGACATGCAGAGACAGTCAAAGTGTGCAGAAGAACTGTGGCCAGTTCCTCAAAATGTTTGGAAGAACCTACCAACCTCTACCTTAAACTGCATGCAAGTTTGCATAAGAGAACTGATACTGTTTTAAAAGCAAAGGGTGGTCCCACCAAATATTGATCTGACTGAGGTTGTTTTGTCTACTGCAATTTTTAGAAAGTTTATTGAATAATAAGTATTCATGGCATTATTTCTGGAACCATCTTCACTTTATAGCATTTTTCCCACAGGCGGCTAAGACTTTTGCACAATACTGTACATTTAATAAGAACAAATAAACACAGATAATAGATTAATTTAAGATAATAGTTACTTCATTATGAAAAAAGTTTCTAAATATTTTGCATGATTTAAAAATATGGTAAAATATTGTGATAAATTACCCAAAGAGTAAAAATAAGGCCACGACTGTGAGACAGTGCCAGTCGAGGTATTACTGTAAGGCTCTGACAACATGATGAGGTCGTGGATAGCACATCAAAATAGTATGAGTGTTATCACATCGGGGTCTTACTGATACACAGTCTAATCAGGTCGATGTATTGGTGAGTCTAAAGCTGCCAGGGATGTGTGACTGTGGCACAACATCCCTGTGATGGACTGCTGTCCCGTCCGGAGTGTAGGCAGCCTTGCACCCTGTGCTTCCGGGACGCACTCCAGACCACCGTGACCCTGACTTGGACAATCAGTAAACAATATTGAGTGAAATGGCATCAACATTTATAGTGATGCTGAAAACAAGACAAGGGGGAGTGTATAGAAAGTGTTGTGGGGGGTTTGTTGGGCTCTGGCTGCCACTGTTCATGAGGTCTTTCACCGGACTCCTGTACCATCAGTGTGTTAATACAGTATGAGTAACCGTAGCAGATATGAGAGCACCACCCTTCACTGACACCACACCTGCACCCCAGTGTCTACACACCTAAGCAGCTGATGAGCAGCAATGTCCATTAAACACACCTAGTCTCAGGTTGCGGATTTCAGAGGCTTTCTGGAAGGAACTGACTGACTACATCTTCTCTAGTTTGGAGAGAACACACCATTTAGTGAGTGTTATAAATTGCTTGTTTTTTGCCCAAACTGCATTCACAGGCTATAAAAACATCTGAATTGGAGGGATAACAAAAGCAACCCTTTTGCGAAACCTCTTAGAGTAAAAATTAAGCTTTATTAACTGTACCCACCAAATAACAACAAGGCCTGGTCATTTTTTTATGTAAACAGAAAGTGTCAAAAACTGTTTCTTGCAATGCTTTAAATAAAAGCACATCTGCATTTCTAGACATGAGTGTCTGGAGTCACTGTGAAACCTGTGTGTGACAAAGGGGGGGGGGGTGACAGTGTCCTCTGCAGTCACCGCAAAGGCCCAGCTGTCCAGCTGTCATCAGGCATGCACCACCGCTCAACGTCTCAGCATAATCTCACATCCTGGCAGTGCTGACTGCGGAGTTTCCATTCACCGCCGGCTAGAGAACAGCCTCACAGCCTCTATTAATAGTCGCTAAGGCCACGTAGGACCGTGTGTGTGACAGCAAATGCACACCGCGCTTTTAACCACTGCACCTCATACTAAAGTCTCTGTCCCTGGTGACCAATCTGCTGTCTCCTAATATAATTTGTCAGGTAACACAGTTAAAAACTCTGCTTAAGTAGGACGCTCTGACCAGCTGTGTGAGCAAAGTCTCAGTGCAGATCGAGGACAGACTGAGTACCACTCTCGATCCTTCACTGCTGCGCTTTACTTGTCTGCTGTCAGTGGAAACAAGTTTAATGTCGCGTGAAATTCTTGCGCAGGATGTTGGACACTTGATATATAACTGTAGGTATAAATTATGAGTATTTTAGCAACTTTGCAGCCAAACCAAAACTGCGCTGCAGATCAGTAAGTAACAGAAAATGAACCTGTCGCACTGGGAGACGTTTTATCCAGCAGTTCATGTACGTATCAGTATTGTTTGGGCTGTAGTGGGTGTTCTGACTGAATACCTAAAGTTCTCAGACACTATTGATCCCAATATCTGATATACAGCACTACGCAAAAGTCTTAGGCACCTGTGGGAAAAATGTTATAAAGCGAAGATGGTTCCAGAAATAATGCCATGAATACTTATTAATCAATAAACCTTCTAAAAAGTGCAGCAGACAAAACAACCTCAGTCAGATCAATATTTGGTGGGACCACCCTTTGCCTTTAAAACAGCACCAGTTCTCTTATGCAAACTTGCATGCAGTTTAAGGTAGAGGTTGGTAGGTTCTTCCAAACATTTTGAGCAACTGGCCACAGTTTGACTGTCTCTGCATGTCCTCCCAGACTGACTTGATCATGTTGAGATCAGGGCTCTGTGGGGACCAGACCATCTGTTGCAGGATTCCTTCTTTTTGCTCAAGATTGGGTGTTTGAGGTCATTCTCAGGCTGCAGAATGAATTTGGGACCAGTCAGAAACCTCCCTGATGGTAGGTAAGAATCTACCTGCACTTCTCAACACACATTGAAGTTGCATCCCTAGCACTTTTGCACAGTACTGTATATAACACCCAGCTTTTTTATTTAAGATAAATTAGGACTAAACATTTAAGAGTAGCACAGCTCTGAGAGTCCAAGGCAGTCGGGTTGGTACGTATGGAACCCGCCACACACAGTGCGTGTACAGTAGTGTCCTGATGCGGGAGAGAAGACCGGATTCGCCGCTAATTCACTCATTCAGATTAACTCCCGACACGGTTTACAGCCTGGCCTGCAAACTGTGGACAGGCGCTCCATTTGCATCCACTGTTTTAGGGGACGCGCTTTGCCTGCTGCTCCTCGTTTTGCGCCGAGATCGCCGGCGTCGCGCGCGAACCCGCGCCGTGCGGTGTCTTCCTGGGCTCGTCGCCCTTAAATGCGGCAAAAGCGCGTCCGCGATGGTGCTCCGCACCCCGGCGCGCGTCACCGTCACACTGAGGAATTAGCTGTGTGGATTTGGCCCCGGCGGGTGCAGAAAGCGATGCGGGGATTAACGCTACAGGCGTAGGGTGTCGACTGCGGGTCCGGAGATGCCCGATGAACGGGTCCACCATCGGACACGCGCTGCGAGAGCAGAAACTCAGTTTCCCAGTCTTAAAGGTGCCCATTCTCTCGACTTGGTGCTGTTCGGATTTCTTAATCGCCAGGATTTTCCGTGGTGCAGCCGTGTGATGCGCGGTCCTGTTCGGAAGACCTCGGTCCCCACACGGGTTTGACCGCCTTGATGGTCTGGATTCTGAAACCGTAACGTTTATTACGTTTCGTTTGGGAGGCAGACACTGTAACAGTGAGCAGGGACGTCGCTCGTCCACATGGGCGAATGCGGGGCTCGGCTATGGCGCGGCTGGACCCGGGCTCGTTGCCAGGACAACGAAGCTGCCGACGCCGAGCGCGAGAAGCGGTGGTCCGAACTGTTCGCGCAGCTGGACCTGAACAATGACGGACGGATCGACGTGAATGAGCTGCGAACAGGACTGGCCGCTCGGGGGGTCCCCCGGAGTGACGCCGAGGAGGTAAAACAGGCTCTAAGTTTTACACGAGTCACCTGTTCGTACGGATGGCAGGACGCTGGCTTGGCGCGAAAAGAAAGGCGAAACATCGTAAAAAAAAAAAAGGAGACACTTTCCACACAGGAAAAAAATTAAAAGCCTCGTTAATGTTTACAATTCAAACACATTCGGCCTTTAATTATTTAGAATTAAATTCTTTCCCTACAACTTTTAAAGAAACTTAGGATGAATAAACAGAAAATATGAAAAGAAAAGAGTGAGGAATCTGGGAAACTGCTTCATCTTTACATTTAGGCTCTTCACGGTCATTCCTGATACGCGCCTTTCAGCTCTTGTTCGGCATTTTCGGGGAAAATCTTATCGTATTGCTGCAGAAAGCGCTTCCCTCACACTGACCACGTTAAAACAGACTTTCTCGGGCTAAATTCCCCATGCTGAAGGAGATTTAAAGGAGATGCGGCCCGTACCGTTGGTGCTGTGAAGGTGGAGGAAGGACTGAGATGCGCGGAGGATGGAGTCTGGCGGCGCTATATTTGGTAGCGAGGTCAGAGCCGAGGCAAGGAAAATAGAGCTAGCAAGAGCCTCAGAGAAAAAAAAAATGAAACATTTTTAAATTAGCCTCAAGTGTTTTAATAACAGGAACAATACTGTGAAAGAGAGACACAGAACGATGTGAGAGTTGCTGTCGGGCAGGAATCTGACTGGCTGGTCTGAAAACAACCCAGGAACATTTGGACAGTATATTTTCAAATAATGTCGTAAATATCCCTGAAAAATCCGCATAACTCATAACAAATAACTTAACTATTTCAAGTGCTTTAAGGATATATCCCCATTTCCAGCTGAGCCTGTACGTAGTGAGAAGGAGGTGAGAGCTTTTTGAAACAACAGGTGTTTGATAAAAACAGCATGACGCAATGAAAAATGGCTTCAAATAAAGCTTTTAAACGCAGGTTGTTAAACATGAAAATACTACTCAACATACCTGTAACGGATATACTCTGAACATGGATACCTTGTTGTGTTTTTCGTCTGCAGATAACATTACCTTATCTATTAGCAGAGCATCTTGACCCCAAGATGAGTAAGCTGGTCATGAGAGGGGATAAGAACTTTATTACTCACATAGTCTCTTGCCCAGTGTGACTGTAAACCAGCAGGATAAACTGCAGGAACTAGTAGGCCAGTACAAATGGGTACAAAGAAGAGCCTTTTTAAATGTGCTTTACCCTGGACGCGATAGAGTAAACTGTGAAAAACACAGTCATTACGTTAGCTATATGAACATAACACCATTTCAAAGAAGACAAAGAAATAGCTTCATCATTACACGTCTGGTTTCAAGTATTCGGAAACGTTTAGCAAAATCTAGTTCTCGGCTTGACCCGTTCCGAAGTAATGCAGGTTCATTAATGCCATTTGATCACCTGAAGGTCTCACCATTCTCAACAAGGAAGGTGTGGTAGTTAAGGGGAATGAGTATGTTGCCGTATTCAGATCTTAGGAGGGAAGCCAGGGTGTTTCATCTACAAACTTTAAGGAAACTGTGCTTCATCAGATTTGGACTGTTTCTGGGGAGGTTCAGCATCGATGGGTCTTATTTGGCACAGACACAGGCAGCCTGAAGCACTGAAATCCAGCCGCTCAGGCTACGCTAGTTTGTGTTCCAACTGTGCTCATTATTCAGTATGATTTGGGATTTGACTGAATACATGATTCAAATCTAATGTGTTAACTGAGACATCGGTATGGTTTTCGACAGTTTAAATTACAAACCACTAAACTGCTGTGCATAAAATTGTTAATGCAATGTTTCGTATATTTGTGAAGCTACATTCCAAATTTTTAAAATTTTGTCTTACTTTAGTAGGCCTAAATAGTTGTTAAAGGGCTAAGAGTAATGAAGGAATTATTCATTATGAATGAAAGTACCATATATAACACACTGGTTAAGGTCATAGACTTATAACCTGGAAGGTGCTGGTTAAATCCACTAAGATGTCTCACTGCATGTAGTATTGTAGTTAGTGCTGTTGCCTTTGGATCTCCTGATGTACAGTACTGTGCAAAAGTGTTTGGCATGCAACTTGAATGTCTGTTGAGAAGTACAGGTAGATTCTTATCTACCATCAGGGAGGTTTCTGGTTGGTCCCAAATTCATTCTGCAGCCTGAGAATGACCTCAAACACCCAGTCTCAGTCATACACAGCTATCTTGAGCAAAAAGAAGGAATCCTGCAACAGATGGTCTGGTCCCCACAGAGCCCTGATCTCAACATGATCAAGTCAGTCTGGGAGGACATGCAGAGACAGTCAAAGTGTGCAGAAGAACTGTGGCCAGTTCCTCAAAATGTTTGGAAGAACCTACCAACCTCTACCTTAAACTGCAAGCAAGTTTGCATAAGAGAACTGGTGCTGTTTTAAAGGCAAAGGGTGGTCCCACCAAATATTGATCTGATTGAGGGTTTTTTTTTTGTCTGCTGCACTTTTTAGAAGGTTTATTGATTAATAAGTATTCATGGCATTATTTCTGGAATCATCTTCACTTTATAACATTTTTCCCACAGGTGCCTAAGACTTTTGCATAGTACTGTAGTTCCCTATTGCAAGGTACAATGATGCCTTGGTTTACACCCTCCCTATTTATGGCCTCCCAATAGAGCGTCCCTTGTCTTCCATGCCAGAAATTTGGTTTAAGTTCAGAGCTCCCCATATGATTTCCAGCCTAACCATGTAAAAAAATCCCCATTTACTTGCAAACACTTGATACAATGTTTTCCTGCTGAACTGTGTAATTAAAAACTCCCCGTCTGCAATATATTGTTATTCTGAAATGCCCCCGATTATTGGTCTTGCTTGTATTGTCCCTGCTGGGTACCCATAGCGTTTGATGTGCAATAAAATCTAACTCTCCTACGCCTGTATTCATATTGCACAATGCATCACGCCAGCTATTTTTTAAAATCCATCGTAACATCTAAAACCACCAGCAGAGAAATTTTTATCGGCCTGCCAAACATCATTGGGGGGAACCGCTGCAGCTTTTCGTCCTGTAGCTGTGCAAAGCGGGTCAGAGCCACATTTTGATCTCTGTCGCACGATGCGCCAGTCTTCCTAATGAATTATAACTTTTTTCCTGTTCAAAATAATGGGAAATAGGCTGCCTATTTACGTTTTCCCAGTTTATATCCAGTTCTTAGGAACAGATTAGGAATGTAAACTGAGGTACGACTGTACTTACCTTCAATTATTCCATAAAAACATACCTGTTTAAAGGAAGAATTATCATGAGCTAAATCAAATGCAGCCATATAGTTCTGGGTATAAGATGGTACAGTAAAATAAAGCTATCATTACGTGAACTGAGTTCAATTAATTCCCTTGTTTAACTGTGATTTGAAGTACCGCACATATTCTGTTAAAGTCCCAGTCAAGACCAACCGCTCAGCGGACACAAGAACACACCCTGTAGAACACCACACACAGGTTTGGCCACATCTGACTTTGTGTCTCCTCAATGCCATCAAGATTACCAGTGCATTTTTTGATCTATGCCGCAGCGGCCGATACCTGTGACTTCAGAGGGGTGTTGAACTCTGTTAAATGTAGAGGTCTGTTGTCAGGGAGGGTGTGCTGTAAGTTTAGGCAGTCCTGCCATTTGTTGCCTCAGTGTGTAGGTCTCCTTTATGAGGTGAGGGGAGCGAAGGTTTGGCAAATTGTCACACTGAAGGCCTCAGTGTTTGTGTGTGTGTGTGTGTGTGTGTGTGTGTGTGTGTGTGTGTGTGTGTGTGTGTGTGATCTGTGTAAAGCAACATATAATTGTGTTTGCATCTGTGACAGGATGCTCTCTCCCACTTCTCCTCCCTTTCAGCTATGTTTCTAAATTTGTGGTCCCTTCGCTCTCTCCCCGGCCCTCCTCCAGATAGTGCGGGAGGGTGACACCAACCATGACGGGCAGCTGGACTTTGAGGAGTTCACCCAGTACCTCCGCACTCATGAGAAGGAGCTGCAGCTCATGTTCCGCAGTCTGGACCGCAACAATGATGGTCTGTGTCCCCTGAGCTCACAAAAACCTTCTGAAAATGTGTGCATTCACATGTCTGATTACTGTAAGCATATTATTAGAACCTTTTATTACAGAGTGCAAAGCGTGTTGTTGGGAAAGTCAGAGATCACTTTGACTATGTGCATTTTCCTTTATATAGGGAAATGGCTGAAATATCATCAACCTTTTAAAGAAATCAAAGAAAAAAGTACTAGACAAGCCTAAACAGATCATCAGTAATCTTGTTTTTAACCCCTGCACTATGATCTTGAGTCAGTACACATCTTTTCTTGCAGACTCCCAAGATCAGTTCTGGCATGTTGTGTGTGTGTGTGCGTGCGTGTGTGTGTGTGTGTTTTTAAATACAGTATATCAAATATATTAAAATATGCAAAGTCTGTTAAATGTATTTAAGGATATTAACATTTATGAAACAAATGATAATGGCTTGCAATTTTATTGCAAATATTCCTGCACTTGAATTTGTGGCTCTGTAATCTGTGGTAACTACTTTTAGTGGCAACACTCATCTATCTGAGAATTACACACTGTGTACTGCACTCTGTTGCAGGTTGCATTGACCTAGGAGAGATCCAGCAGTCTCTTCACAACCTGGGGGTGGATATCTCCACGGAGCAGGCTGCTAGGATCCTCCAGAGGTCTGGGAATGTGTATTAGAATTTGTGCTTTGTGTGTGTGTTTGCGTATCTGCTGCATACAGTGAATCCTCCGGTGTGACAACTCACAGTCAGTCGCCCTTTTGCGCTCTCCCTTGGCAGCATGGACAAGGACGGGACTATGACCATCGACTGGAATGAGTGGCGAGATCACTTCCTCCTCAACCCACTCCACAACATGGAAGGCATTGTCTACTTCTGGAAACACTCGCTGGTTATTGAAAGCTCTGATATTTCACACACTACCCACCTTGGTGGAACTGTACATAGAAATACTTGCAAAACTGTGACGCCAGGAGCTGCACATTTTACGAGTTGATACAACAATAAAATATTCAACCTCTAATTGAAAAATGAGAAAGACTGCCTCCTGTATAGCTGATAGGCGATAAAAGTGGGTTATTTCACACGTTAATAGGTAGGAGTTACTGTTCGTTGTATTACAGTGTAGGAGGGACATGTAGGAGTTGATATTCAAAGGCACCGTTTTTGTTCTGTATTTTTCCCTGCTTTAGATGTTTGACATTGGGGAGCACCTGACAGTGCCAGACGAATTCTCGGCGCAGGAGCGGAGGTCTGGGGTGGTGTGGAGGCAGCTCATGGCTGGAGCAATGGCTGGGGCTGTGTCTCGAACAGGCACTGCCCCCTTGGACCGCCTTAAGGTCTTCCTTCAGGTAGCTGCTCTCTCACAGCCTCAGCAATGGGAGTCAGTACTAGAGAAAGAACACAGGAGGAAACCTGATAACTCACCTACCTTACGTCCCAGGAGACACCCTGTAGAAAGATACTTTACCTGAATGAAGTAGCCCAGTGTGAACGGGAAAACATGTCAACTGTGTAAAAGACCCTTTAGGTAGGAGAATGTTTATAAACAGAATAATTTAGAATTAGAATTACCTTAGAATTCCTAGGTTAAGCACAAGGGAATCGAAAAAGAAAAGACTATTTTAATACCACAGTATTATTTCATTTAAATAGCAAATAAGTGTTTCCTGATGTACCAATGTCTATGCCCATTGTGGTATCTTTAGTGGTTTGCTTCTCTGTTGTGCCACTCAGTGCATCTGTCAGTCCATTAGTGACACAGCCCTGGTGTCCTTAAGGTCCACGGTTCCAGCACTCCCAGGATCAGTCTGTGGAGTGGCCTGCATGGAATGATTCACGAGGGAGGCGTTCGCTCATTGTGGCGGGGGAATGGCACTAATGTACTCAAGATAGCCCCAGAATCTGCCATCAAGTTCATGGCCTACGAGCAGGTGGGACTGGACTTCTGACCCACACGTGCTCTCCTTCCTCTCCATATTCCCCGCTTGGTTTTCGTCTTGCTTCACACTTTGGGCTTTGAACTCACCCGCATCTTTTCCCTGTGTCTTCAGTTCCCCTTTCTCTGTCTCTTTCCAGATTAAGTGGCTAATGAAGGGTAGTAAAGATGGCAGATCTTTGCGGGTGCAGGAGCGATTCATCGCCGGCTCATTAGCAGGAGCTACTGCACAGACCATCATCTACCCCATGGAGGTCAGGATAAATCCCCTTGGACCATGCAGCTATGCCACCAAAACCCCTGCCTGGCCACTGCACGAGTCTACAGTCTTCATCAGTGCCTCTGCCTTGAGTGAATGCATAGGTGCTGTTCCTGTTTCCCCGCTTATGCTTCCTTTTTCCCAGAATGTGGTGTGTCTCCATCTCTCCATGCTGGTGACCATCATGTTCAGGATTGAAACTATTTTTCTGGGACAGTAAAATGACTGGCACCTTCTATTAGAACAGGGATGGCTGGCTGTTTCAGTCTAACTCAAGTTTATGTATAAGAGTGGCAGAACAACGTTAGTGGGACACATTAACCTTGTTTAAATATTGGCTCATCCCTTGTAGCACCTATTTTGTATGACATACTGTAGTACCTCTTAAGTTCCACTTCCTTTCACCAGGGGTATTATCTAAATGCTATATTCTTGCAAGTTCTGTTAACACTGTAGGAGCAGTTAGGTTCTGGTGGCAGTTAATGAAGCAGGAAGAAGGCAGCTTGTCCTTCAGGATGACACTCTGCACTATGAGGCCACTGTGGCTCTTACACCGTTATCATGGGGGGTGTGGAAGGTATTTACCACCACCTCTTTTTTGAGAGCCCCAATCCTGAAGAGTTGAAATTAGGTTGTATTTGATGCCTGATTTTTGTTTGAATTGCCATGTGACATGGCCTTGTATCCAAGGCATTACTTCAGTAATACCACTGAGACCTGAGGATGTGTGAAAACCTTCATGTTGTTACATATAATTTTAACATGATGTATCTGTCCAGACACCTTTGCTTTGTGTGTATAATCTGTGCACAGTTTATCCAGTTTATCCAGTTTTCATGTGGCTGAGTGGACATAGCATGCTTTTATCCAGGGTATTTCACTGGGTTGATAACCTTCAATGTGTCATTTCAAAAGGGATGTCTATTTCAACAAGATGCAATCTGAAATTTATTTAATTATTTATCCAGAAACCTCTACAATGGGGTGATGTTCCATTATCTGACCTCCTTCCTTTCCAGAACGGTCAATGCTGCCCAGGGCCCGGTTATTATGGTGGTCATTCTTTATTTCACACAGTCCAACTTACCCGTCCTCAGTCACCGTCTCACTCTTGGTTTGTGATCAGGTACTGAAGACACGCCTCACCCTGCGGAAGACAGGACAGTACACAGGGATGGCTGACTGTGCCAAGCAGATCCTCTGCAAGGAGGGTGTGAGGGCGTTCTACAGGGGTTATGTCCCAAATACGCTGGGCATTATCCCCTATGCAGGCATTGACCTGGCTGTCTATGAGGTGAGTACGTCTTAAAAAAATTTGCTTTGGTCCTTTAGACTTTTCGTGCTTTAGACCCAGTTATCAGTTACCATGGGATACCCTTAACTGCGTGTTTCTGCTAGACATCATACACTTGTCAGTGACACTGGCACTTAACCCAGTTGCTTGTTTATAAAAGGGTTGCTAGTGAGACAAAATTGCCTGAATTTATCTGAATAAATCTGAATCGCTTTCAGATAACAAATACCTGCTGTAGTCCTCTAACCAGAGCAGAAAATATCTCCCTTTGTTCTGCCATCCTTCTCAGACTCTGAAGAATGCCTGGCTGCAGCATTATTGTGTGGACACTGCAGATCCTGGCGTCCTTGTGCTGCTGGGCTGTGGCACTGTGTCCAGCACATGTGGCCAACTGGCCAGCTACCCGCTGGCACTGATCCGAACACGTATGCAGGCCCAGGGTGAGAGCAGGAGCACCACGCTAAAGTCACGGGAAAACGATGTGGGACTCAGTCTTGTGTACCCTTTGCACGTATAACAAGGTCCAACTGTTCTGTGAAATCAACCCGTGAGGTGAATTCACATTGTGAGGGCTCAATTACCATTATTTCTTGAATCAGTTCCTAGATAAGTTCCTTTTGTAATATTTTTAACAATCTTTTAATGTTACATTTTCATTCATTTCACCTGTTTTCAATAGCATCTTTACCAAGGTGGGGTGGCAAAGGTCCTGAATTTATCCAGGAAGCTTAAGGTGTGGGGGAAGGTATACTGTGGACAGAGACGTTTTGTTAATTTGGCTCAGGATATTCGGGATATAAAAATAAAATCGACAACATCACTGCTCACTGTGTCTTTCACTCTTCAGTGCATGCAGACACTGTGCTGTAAAAGGTCCTGTTTTGCCATATTATCTTTGATCCGCACTCCTGTTGTAGCACCCTTGACAAAGGAACTTACACTCAATTGCTTGAGTAAAATTTTCCCTACTGGATGAATGGATAAGTCATTGCAATCAGCTTAACATTGTATGTTAGCGAAAAAGAGGGAAACGCCTCCACTAAATGAATTAATAGCGATACTGTTGAATTTGCCATTTCGGTGATGACTTATATTTACGTTACGTGACAGTTGTAATAGGAACTTGTACATGTATCGGTATTTTGTCATAGAAGAATCATAGTGTTAACTGTGCTTAAACACATAGTAGGCAGTGAATAAAATACCTGTCATGGAAGTAAAATGATCACATATTCGGGCAAAAATCTCACTGTATAATAAGCCCTTTGTATGAAAAAAGGTTCCCATTTTCAAATGTTATCATTGTATGGAGCACCATTATATGAGGCCCAATTGTATGTTGCACTGTGTACTTTCCACCATGGCAAGTATCCCAAATTTATAATTTTATATTAACATTATATGTATATGTATTTTCCAGATTGTCTTAATGAAAGTGCTCTATAAGTCAAAATACAAGCTATATAATGTTGCTGAAACTCCTTTCTTTTTTTTAAATAAATCTCTATCTTCTACCTCCTGCCCACCTCCAGCATCAGTGGAAGGGGGACCCCAGCTCACCATGCTAGGCCAGTTCAAGCACATTGTCTCCAGGGAGGGGGTGCCAGGACTGTACCGTGGGATTGCCCCCAACTTCCTCAAAGTCATTCCAGCAGTGAGCATCTCGTATGTCGTGTATGAGCACATGAAGAAGGTCCTGGGAGTCGGCTCATAGAAGTCAAGCTCCTGAGACCTGCAAGGTCAGGAATAAATGAGGGGAAAACCTGCAAAATAAAAGGATGGCTGAAGGAAGGTAGAGAAGAACCCTTTTCTTCTTCACAGAGGCGAAGTCAGAGGAAGGGAATGAGGGGGAAATTTGTTGCAACATCATAAAATTTCAGCATATTTAGTGCACTGACACAACTGTGTGCTTCAGGTTACAGACAGAGCAGGACCTTCAGATCCTGAAGCAAGGAGCTGTGCTGTTCATGCCGTCCTTCCCTTTTAAAGGATGAGCTGCAACTAAGCTCTACTAAGTAGTAGCAGGTGCAGAACATTTAGCCTTTTGTGACAAATGCTGCCGAGTCTTGTGCGTCCATTAGGCTCCTGCTTTGTGCGCTCCTGCTTGTTGTGAAACCCTTGGTTCACCCCTTATTACACTTTGGTTGCAACCTTGTTTTTCAGGAGACACAGGAGAGCAAATGGGCATATAGCCTTCATCAGCAAAACAAATTCCTCTAAAACATATTTAAACATATGAAAAGGTTAGTATAATTTTATGGCAGCTTACAACAGAGTATTTAGATTTCCAGATAATGACTTCTGTATTGTAATGTGTTATATATTAAAAGTATATAATTTTATGTATACGTTATATTAAATTTTGTTCTTCACTTATTCTATTTATTGATACATTATATCAAGGCATTTCATACTAAGTCACAGTGGAACAATAAGCATAAAAATTTATTATTTAGTTATGAATTGACACATTTGAAAACTTTCCAGAATGATTTTGTGTTTATGAATGAACCCAACAGATTCCAGTGAACAGATGATAGTCTGAAAACCATTTGAAAGCTTTGAGATGGAAAATACACTCATTTATGTGAGGAAGAGCAGAGGTCAATGTTTACTGCTGAGAAACGAACAAGGACAATGACAAATCTGCACTCATCATTAAGGCCTTGTTTGTGCATAAGTTGCATAGAATGTTTTCTAAAAAAAAAATACAAGCTACCCTTATCAATTGGGGTACTCTTTGGTTAAATAGTTAATTTACGCAAGTTGTGCTTGGGAGCTTGTTTAACAGTGTCCATATTCCTCATTGTATAAAGCCTCTCCATTATAAAGTGGCATGCACAACAAAGTTGAATGACAGTTTGCATCCTTTGGGGAGCTGTATAAGGTTCATTTTTGTGCTGTTTTGATTTCCTAGAAACTGTGACCACTTTAGGCAGCTTTACCTTAAATATTTTTATGCATGAAAATGTATATGATTTCCAGCAATGAAAAGTAAATGAAAGGTGGCATTAAAGAGCATTACTCAAAGGAGTAAAAATTCTGAATGCACATATATGTTATGAAGCACATGTACAGCCATTTATTTATTTATTTTAGTCTATCTTTTAAATGTGTCCTCTTAGAGCCCGGTTTTCTATGAAATTTCACAGAGGGCTAATGATTGATCTTAGTGAAAAAGGAAAGGCGGGAAATAAAAAGCAATGTAAGGAATCAAAACAGGAGAGGAAAGGAGCAAAGGATAATCCAGGACCCAAGAATGAGGAGCTTTTCAATCACTGCCTGTAGTTTTTAAATAATGTTTTAGTATAAAGCAAGTGCTGTATAACAAACATGAATATATGGACATGAATGTCAGTATTGACTGAATGTTATATAAGTATTATTAGTGACTTGCATTATAAATTATATTGTTGGCACTTGCTTAGATTTTGAAAGTTTTATATTTTTAGGTGCATACAATGGAAACTTTTGGATTAAATGCATTGCACCCAGAATGAAGTGCCCTAAAAAAGTAGGCAAATAATGTTTTCTTCTCGCATGACATACGTTATCTATGCATAGAACATCATGTACTTTTTAACAGTCCTAGAATGATCTCTGTTTAGTGTGAAATTCAGCAAGGTCATTGCCCACTTTTACAGGGAAGTGGGAAAGTTGTTTTCCATGTCAGCCATTCTGAATGGTGGCTTCACTGAGCAATGGAAAGCTGGAGTAGTTACCGCTTTTTAAAGCCTTTGTTAACATCATTTTAAAAGTTGGCTTATTTGAAGATGAAACTATCATCTGACATTATTCTTGATAATTTGGATAAGGTTTATTACACATAAGATTTGATATTGCAAATATTTATGTTGTAATTGCAGACCTGGGATTATGTCAGAAAACATTATTTTGTAATGTAGAAAAGGAACTTTAAATGAGTGAATTTTACTGAATGTTTTAGACAATTTTAGCTGTATATGTCAACAAATGGTGACAAGTGTTGCTTTGTGAATGTCTGAAAAGCAAATAAAGATAAAATTTTAATTTGTTACTATTCTTGTAATGCCAGTATTTCTTGTGAAAGCAAATCTCAGTTTGAGAAACATATCAGCATACAGTATTTTAATGCAATTATTACATTCAGAAGAATTATGTTCTTCTCATTAAATTCAGGAGGTTCTACTGGAATCACCGACACAAACTGTGCTGTAACCTATCATGAACCTAAATGGAAATCTGTAACTTGAAACATGCTTTTGCAGAAGGGGCGGGGGCTGTATTGGGTAGAACACAGTGGTTACCATGGCAAATAGTCATCTGTGGCTAACCAGTCAGTGGACAGTACAGTCAGATTTAAAATCCTTACTGTTTTTTACATTTTAGCCCTGAAAAGTCATTTGGACATTTATTTCAATTTTAATGTTTTTTATATAGTGCAATCCTTAATTAAGGCCGATCCCCATAATATTATGCAAACAAAAAGAATGTTTCACTGCCCCATGCAGTTTCACTCGTGAGCAATGGGATTACTCGGATTGACACCATGTGCAGTTCAGTATTTTTTAAACTGTTGTTAATGAGCTGCATAAACTGGATGGTTTGTGCCAAAAAAAAAAAAAAAAAAAACAACATTTTAAATGAATAATTGTCCCTACCTCTCTGAGAACCTTTTAATTGCAAATTAATAGTGACAGCCTTTTCCTGATTCATACACCTATCCCCAAACTGAAAAATATTATTTGTATGGTTAGATTCATGGTTCCTACACTAGTCAGTTTAACAGGAATGATCTTCTCCACTGCTTTACTACACTGCCCATCCCAACCCAGCTCCAGGTTCAAATTACCTCCAGGGTATTGAGCACCAAAGCAGGGTATGGGTGCTTTGCCAACATTATTATTAAATCACAGAGAACCACTGAAGGAAGTCATCTATTACTTCACCAAACAAGTCTTCATAGCCAACACACATTTCTGATCAATATGGGATTTATTACTTTTTAAGATTAAACAAGTAATATTTTAGTGTAGAATAGGGGGTTCTTTACATCAGCAACCATCCAACATAACCAAGTTGTTTTATTAGACATGTTTCTATACCTGGGAACGAGAGACTAAACCACAGACCTGATCCCCGCTTTCATTTATTTTACGCAGCATATTAAATTACGCTCATCCCCGCTTAGTGCCATTGGACGTAGATCCCGTCAATAAAGAACAGCGCCACAGCTTTCCTGAAGCCAAGTGGACACAGTCGAAGTCATTCAATGTCGCAATTGGAACGTGATTGGCTGCCGCTGCAGCGCTAACAGCATGTGAAAATTTTGATGGTGGAGTTTATCGTACGATCCAGGAATTGTCGAAGTTTGGAACTTATTCTTAATTTCTGTTAAGACATAAAATGAGTAGCGATTACTTTTTTATATCTTAAGAGGGCTGGTTAAACCGGGAGATAACAGCGGTGACCTGTGCTACAATTTGATCCCGCCCCTCGTTGTCGTTTCCTCGCTCCTCCCCCCCGAATCCTGCCCGCTCGGCTTCCCGCTTCTGCGCACCTCGAGCAGGCCTAAACCAGCCGCTTCTCCTCGCTCGTGTCCCCCCATTAACGCGGCCAGCATGTCGGAGTACAGCGCGGTGCCCCCACCTGGGGCTGGGGCTGCTCTAGGAGGACAGCCATCTCTTGGAGCCGGCGGCGGACTCAAGAAGGACGCGTTCGCGGACGCCGTACAGCGGGCCCGCCAGGTGAGACGAGCTTGAGCGCGTGCAGCGTGTGTGATCGCCGAGGGGGAGGAGAGAAGCGGCACGCGAGTGGAAAGCGCTGGAGGTCGGAGCTCGCGGATCAATGGGGCAGCTCCGTGCGCCTTGCAGCGCGCCGGCCGGTCGCTCTCACACGAAAAAAAACGTCACCGCATTCATGGTTAACGACCACCGGTTGCCTGCCGTCTTCTTGAACTGGGGGGGGGGGTCAGTAGGCGGCTGACTGCGGTCGCTGGTACCTGTAGCCTCAGGCCTCCGCCGTGCTAAAGATGTAGCATCAGCCGAGCTAGTTCCGTTCCCACGCGGGAGCAGGGGACGCTCGTGCAGGGAAGGCCTCGGTGCGGTCAGGTGACCCAGTGCGCGCGCCACACAGGCCTGAGACAGAGCAGCTCTGTGCCGTCGCCGGTCCAGCGAGCGACTCCTTTTTATACGCCATGCTGTTAGTAAAGTGACAGATTATACGTGTTTGCTTGCTTCCCGTTATTAAGCTGATATATCACTAACCATTTAATTATCGATTGTTTTTAAATTAAATGTATTTAGGTCCTTGGGTTAGCGGCTAACTGGCTAGCCCTACACCTGCTCTTACTCTCCATTAGCAGTGTTGAAAGTCCCTTCCCGATAGTCCAGCTTTACCCAAAATCTCGTTTACAGCAAAGCTGTTGCCCCTAGTAACAGCAGTTTTGTCCCAGAAACAACTAATGAAATATTCGTGTCCCGCTTCCCAAATGACCGCGGTTAGTTCAGATACAGTTAGAATCAATGCATCATCACACGTGATTTTTGTTTCTTAAGGGCTTCTTTGGCCACTTCTTTTGTTGTGTGGACTCTGACTCCGGTTAACTGGCAAAAAATGCAGCATTATTCACAAATAGCAGCACAGGAGAAGTGAGTGATCGTACAATTAATAATTAATTAAAGATTTAGTAAATGTGAACATTGACTGGAGCTGTGCAAAGCCAGGTTAATAGTTACCACGTTTGTTTATTTTACTGATGCCTTTCTCCAAAGCAACTTACAAACTTAATATTTGACTCATTTATACAGCTTTATGGTTTTTCCTCGAGCAATTTTACTGTGAAGACCTTGTTCGGGGGCATGACTTTAGATCTGAACCTGCGTCTCTTCACTGCAAGGCAGCAATTCTAGGGACTGCAGCATCCGTTGTCCCTAAGTCACATTATACTAATATACTGCCAGAAGTGATGTGGCTGATGACTATTCAGATGATCCATGTAACCCATTTTTTCATACATCAAGATGACGTGCTGCCAGTCTGTTTTGGTTTTTGGGAAATCACCTGTACGTGTGTTTTAAGGAGCCTGTGGTCCAGTACAAGGTCAGAGTCACCCAGGAGCAGGGTGTATCTGGGATGAGATGCCAGGCCATGGCCGGACTTTTTCACACACACGCACACACACACACACACACACACACACAGAGCCACATCTCACACTATGGTTTACTTTTGTTTCGCGAGATCACCTGAAACCCATGTTGGGGAGACGCTGGGCCGCTACCTGAGAAAGCACATTCATGCTGTGAGCTATGTGTGTGCTTGTGTGCTCCAGATTGCGGCCAAGATTGGCGGTGATGCTGGCAGTGCCGCCATGAACAATAGCGGCGCACCAGAGAGCTTCCCCTACACTGCACAGAAACGGCAGCTGGAAGATGCAGGTAGGAACGCAGTCGAGACATTTGGGCCACAGAGCTTACATTGTCTTGTTCTCGCCGCCATCTCCTTCCAGTTAGCTGTCACCTTGCACGTTCCTCACCAACACCGACACATTATCCAGGCTTCAGTTAGGAAGGTCAGTGTATGGAGGACGTACGCCTAACCCTGTTGCTGAAGGTCCTCGTAATAGTTAAATCACTAGGCATGCATTGTTAGGCAAGCGTAATAAATACAGATGTTTCATTATGCCTTAACAAAAAATAATGGGGGTTTATTATTACATAGATAAGCTCAATAATTTATATGTACTTATGATTTTGGAATTGTAACATAGGAGATTCTGCCACCTTTTCTCCCCTCTAGAGCAGCCAGAAAGCAAGAAATTGGCCTCCCAAAGTGATCGTGATTCTGCAACTAGTCTCTGTAAGTATCCCCTGAATTGATATAAATTTGTCAGTTTTTATCCACTGTGCTTTAACCTTTTCCATTCTCCCACCCTGTAATTTTCTTTGGATGCCAGCCTGTTATCAGTGTGCCTGTGCTGGCTTCTTTCTGGCTCATAACCTGTTTTCTGTTTTCTCTAGCAATCGGAGCCCAGCTGGCAGCGTTAGCCCAGCAAAGGTAAAGACACTGTAAGACATGATGGGATGTTGGGATGAAAGTGCACATAATCCTCCTTGAATTGTTCGGTAAACTTCTGTTGTGATAATGGCTCCTTGGGGCCGCACAGCTGTTGGGAGTTAGCGAAGGAGAATCAGAATCAGGTCAGAGATCAAGTAAATGGAGAGTCAAACACACTTTTTCTTGCCGGGAGTTTGAAAGGACTTGTTACTGGGTGGCTGACCTACGTGTTGTGTTCTTCAGTTGCCTGAATCTCTTTGTGTCGCTTTCTCTCGACTCAGACCAGCAACCACCACAGAGGAGTATAGTGTTCCTGATGGCATGGTTGGACTCAGTGAGTGTGCGACCTCGTGTCCATTTATCTGTTGTTCTTGTAGTCTACTTGACTCAATGCATTTAAGCACCCACACTTTTGGAATACTAGGTTTTTGATCTGTTAACCTGAGATGTTGATCTGTTTGTTCGGGAGATGACGTGTTTACAGAAGTGTTATAGAACTCACTTCCGAATGTTTCATTTTACATTGACAAATATAGGTTTATCCTCTTATGTGATAATTTTTTCTTTTTTTTTCCGCCCCAGTCATTGGCAGGGGTGGAGAACAGATCAATAAAATTCAGCAGGAGTCTGGTTGCAAGGTTCAGATTGCTCCAGGTGAGTGAGAAGAGCTGGGGACCTTGAGGCAGACCTGGGTATTTGTTTGATTTGTATGTGTGAGGTACAGAAAAAGCATTGTGGTTAGAAATATATTGAGACAAGGGCTGGCTTCACATCAAAGGCCCTTTCCTGTTTTTCCTCTCCACAGACAGTGGAGGTCTTCCAGAAAGAAGTGTGTCTCTCAGTGGGACTCCTGACTCCATACAGTGAGTTTCTGTCTCCCAGACTTTAATGTCTGTGTCTGGTGTTTGTGTGGGCATGCTGGCTCACCTCCTGTCTCTGTCCCCCACTGCCCTTTACCTCTTTAGGAAAGCAAAGGTGCTACTGGATGAGATTGTGTCCCGGGGGAGGGGCACACCACCATCTTTCCACGAGTCAACCAACGGTCAGAGCGGCTCAGTGCAAGAGATGATGATCCCGGCAGGCAAGGCCGGCCTGATCATCGGCAAAGGAGGAGAGACCATAAAGCAGCTCCAGGTGTTTGCCTTCAACTCCCACTCTCCAGTGCTCAGGGGAGAGTGCATATTAGACGTGTTGAAACTAGGGTTGCAGACTCAGTCCGTGCAGGGCTCTGTGTATACAGGTGTCTTTAAAGAATATAGACAATATTGAAATTCATAATCTTTTTTCCCCTCTCCTGAATCTGTCCATTTCATATCCATTTTTGGTTGTTAATACAGTATTTTCCGCTACAACTTAAGTTTCTGTAATTTAAATTAACTCATACACAAAGTGATGTCAACATAACATGGAAGTTCAGTTGGCTCATGTGATTTCACCCCCATCACGTTTTTGGCACCGAGTAACAGCAGCTGATCTCAAAGAACACTAATGGCAAAACGCAGCAGGAGTGGGGGAATATACTGTACATGATGTCCAGGGATCCCACGTTATGTGTCTTGGCTCAGTTTGACTACAAATTCTGTATTGGGAGTGCTTAATGTGCAATTTTGCTTGATATTTTTGCTAAAGTTCTTTTTATTCCAAAAAGAGGAACCAAAGTGAGAAGAAAGAGCCACAGAAGTGTGCTGATGATACAATTTCTCATAGTGAGTGTAAAAGAAAAGCTATAACAGTTGAAGAAAACCTTGAAATTATAAAGTGTTTTGAAAGAAATGACAGAACGTGACTTTGCTAATGCAGCTGACCTAAAGAAGCCAATGATGAGAAAATAAAGTTATCTAGCCAGAATTCTCTGTTAGAAAGAGGTACAAGTTAATGTACAAAATGGAATACTTAAGTGTGTGCATTGAAGACTAAACAAAGGAGAAATCTGAGCAAGTTCTCTCACAATTAAGGAGAAAACCTTAGCAATATGCAAAGACCTAAAGATAAAGCTGTAGTATTTATGAGAACTGTGCACGTTTTTTAACTGTGTTTTTACTAAGGATTTTAGTATTCTTGCTGTAGTGCTCTGGTTAAAAATTTGTGTAAGTTTTGAGAGGTCTGGCTTTACCCCTACTTTTCCCATAAGTCCTGTTTTTAGAGATTTTGCATTAGCTTGGGAGTCTTTTGGAATGCATATATAGTGTAATAGCAGAAACACTTGTTCATTTGCAGGTAAAGTACCTAATATAAATGCAGTATCAGTGAAGTTGTTGTTGGTAAACAAGTGATCTTTGCATTTCTGCAGGATCGGGCAGGAGTCAAAATGATTCTGATACAAGACGGCTCCCAAGGTCCAAACATGGATAAACCTCTGAGAATCATCGGAGAGCCATACAAAGTACAGGTAATGAACCCCTTGCAGATGACCACTTATTGTACCGGCCTTTTTTCACGGGTGTTTCCTGTTCCGCAGCCAGATCCTGAGCTAGGCGGTGTAACGGTGAGCAATGTGAAAAACAGGTGTTCAGACTTTTCTGCATTTGTGAATTCAGAACCAGCAAGGTGTGTTTCACCAGCTAGTTGTTGGTCTGTCTGTGAGAGGGAATAGTGGGATGTGAGAAACAGCTCTCTTCTCTGAGCTCTAGCAAATTCTGTGTCTGCAGCAAGCACGAGAGCTGGTCATGGAGATCCTGCGCGAGAGAGACCACCCTGGGTTTGGAGACCGGAACGAATACGGCTCCCGCATGGGTGGGGGGGGCATTGATGTAAGTAGTTCTCCACTCAGTAATCTTTGCAGACAGTGTAGGTGCTTAAACACCATGACAAATGGTGGTAGAGTGCTGATGTTTTTTCTCGTGTGGATGGGAGCTGCTGTGCTGACACCCGCTGCCTATTGGGACAGGTGCCCGTTCCTCGCCACTCTGTTGGCGTTGTCATCGGTCGCAATGGTGAAATGATTAAGAAGATACAAAATGATGCGGGTGTGAGAATACAGTTCAAACCAGGTATTGTGTCACTCTGTACTTTGTAAGTCCTGTGTTTCTACTCCATCATAACATGTTTTAGCCACTCAAGTAATGAGAGGTGACTCCCTCCACTAAGGAGTTCTGGGTTGAGGGAGTTATGAGCTGATGGCAAAGTGTGTCTAACAGTGGTTTCAAATGCTTCTCGCATGGTACAGATGATGGAGTGGGGCCCGACAAGGTAGCTCACATCATGGGCCCACCTGAGCGGTGTGAGCACGCAGCCCGTATTATCGCCGACCTGCTGCAGAGCATCCGCGCGCGCGAGGAGGGACAAGGGGTGTGTACGGCAAGAGGACTGCTTCATTTTCCTTTCCGCACAACATGAAATGTTACCGTAACTTGCACAAAAAGCACGTGGTGATGGCTGCATCTGTTACATATTTAAATGTATTGTTTTTCTTTTCCATGTGCTGAGGTTTGGCTAACCAGTATAAAACATTTAAATTTATATTGAGAGTTTGCTAATCTTGTTGTGGTCAAAAGAATTCCAATGCGGCTGCGTAACTGTTACTTGTGTATAGAGGTGTTTCCTCTAAATAAATAAATAAAATCTTTCCTCTAGGGCCCCCCAGGTCCCCCAGGGATGCCACCTGGAAGCAGGGGCCGAGGCCATGGCCCAGGTGGATGGGGCCCTCCAGGGACAGAAGTCACCTTCTCCATCCCCAGCCATAAATGTGGCCTGGTGATCGGCCGAGGGGGTGAGAACGTCAAAGCCATTAACCAGCAGACGGGGGCCTTTGTGGAGATCTCCCGTCAGCTGCCACCCAACGGGGACCCCAACTACAAGCTGTTTGTCATCCGTGGCACCCCCCAGCAGATTGATCATGCCAAGCAGCTCATCGAAGATAAAATTGAGGTATTAGCAGGCTTGTGTGGCTGAGCAGGTAATGGATGTCACTGGAATGCAGGGAACTGCCATGTCAAACCAAGAGCCTTGAAAATAGTCCCTCAACATTTCTTAAAATTATCTACCAGTAAATGGTAAAAATGGCCTAAGCTATGCATTGTTTTTAAGTATTATAGTTTAAAACTTGGCCCATTGTTCCCTCCAGGGTCCACTTTGTCCTGTTGGTCCAGGTCCAGGTGGTCCAGGCCCAGCTGGGCCCATGGGTCCATACAATCCCAATCCCTACAACCCAGGACCCCCGGGTGCGCCGGGTCCACAGTGAGTGTTGCTCTTGCATTTCCATCGTAACTCTTGCAGAACCGTGGTTTGGGGCAGCCATGACTTTGCGACTCAGATCAGTTTAGTTGTTTTATTTACATGTAAGATTGATACCAGATGTCAGGATGCATAAGATCTCACATAATGGTGTAGAGTGGTGTGGTTCGGCTTTTAGCAGCAGTTGAGCAGATCGGAGGCTGTTGCATGCATGATACGAACGCAATGGGAAAGTCTGGTAAAGGAGGTGTTGTTTTGTAGTGGTGGCCCACCTCCTCCTCATCAGTACCCACCTCAGGGGTGGGGCAACACCTACCAGCAGTGGCAGCCCCCAGGACCCCATGACCCCAGTAAGTCTACTGCACTTCCAGTGAACCAATTGCCTGTATTTCAGTCCGGTTATCTTTATTCATGCTGTTTGTCTCATTGCAGGCAAGGCAGCAGACCCTAATGCTGCTTGGGCAGCTTATTACGCCCAGTACTACCAGCAGCCTGCTGGTGCAGTGCCGGGTCAGCCCCCATCCGGGCCCACGGGCGCTCCAGCCCCAGCTGACCAGCCCCAGGCCACCCAGACCCCTGGAGGCCAGCCTGACTACACCAAGGCTTGGGAGGAATATTACAAGAAAATGGGTAAGGATTTGTATCCAAACATGTCAGACTGTTTTCTTGTTTGGCCCCGGTCTCCCTCACCTCCTGCTCTCTGATTCTCGGCTCCAGCTCAAGCCGGAGGCACAGCGGCAGCTCCTGCTGCCGGCGCCCAGACAGACTATAGCGCAGCCTGGGCCGAGTACTACAGACAGCAGGCGGCCTATTACGGGCAGCCGGGGGCACAGACACCTGCGCAGCCAGCTGCACCACAGCCAGGACAGCAGGTACTGCACACATCCTCAGCAAATTGATCATGTAGGTATGGTAGGGGTGTCTAACATCCATGGGAAGCACAGGTAACAACTATATGGCATAGAAGTGAATATTACAGGTCCAGATCGAAAAATATTTTATTATATTGTACTTTACTCATTTCCAGCTATGTCTCTCTGACTATAACTGTATGATATTGGGATTGAGTAGAATTTGCAGTAGGTTTATGGTAGGTGTAGTTTATACTAATAATTTAGCCAATGTTCTTGTGAGCTGCCTTATCTAGAATGGCGGGCTGCATGGAGGACCCTGATGTAATCCTTGGCTGTGACTGAGTAAGGCAGAAGGGAATCAGTCTGCGCGTTTTGAGAGGACCACTGAGGCAAAGCTGGGCCCCCACCTTTAGATGATTTATAGCTGCTGTTGGTGATGTTCTGGCAACATCTGACTGTGCTTTAGACATCTGGCGGCTGTATTTTCTGTTGACCGATAGATGGCGCCATTGAAATTCGTTGGTTTGCCGTCCCGACCTGCGTGTGGTTTGTGGTGCTTGTTAAGCTAAATGTTGGTTCTTTCTGTGTTTGCAGGCGCAGTGAGGCAGCATGGATCCATCTTTATGTTAGGAGAGAGGATGTCGGACACCATTGTACTTCCCAGCCAACCATCTGGGTTTTTTTTTTTTTTTTTTTTTTTTTTTTTTTTTTTT
>UFQX01000494.1:140253-225735 GCA_900497675.1 Arapaima gigas | reverse complement strand
TTTTTTTTGTTTTTTTTTTTTTTTTTTTTTTTTTTTTTTTTTTTTTAATTTTATTTTAACTTTGGTTTTGTGGGAAACTGATGGTAGAATATTTGTCAATGTCCTTGCCCTTATTTCTTCCTCTTCCACACCACTTTTTAAGAAAAATGTGAAAAGGACAAAAGACTTTTGATAAGCTTTGCAGGAGAAAGGGTTGGTGAAACACACCTGCGAGCCCTTTTCAGGGTTTTTTTTTTTTTTTTTTTAATTAAATAAACTTGTCGATCAGGAGCGTGAACTTGAGCCTGATTTCAGCTTAAGTTTACCAGCAGGCACTCATTCACCAACAGACTGGATTTGACTGGTAATGTTTATTTTCCTTAGATCGTGTATTAAACATACTTGTAGTTCTACTACTGCATTTCCTGAAATGAACGTGGATTTGTAAACTAATTTTTTTGGAAAATGAAATAGGGCAAAGTGATTTTTTTTTTAATTTTATTTTATTTTTTTTTTTGTTGGAACATTCCCACTATTGGACAAGCAGTTTTTTCCATCCATTTTCTTTTAATTTAGTTTGTCTTTGTTCTCAGTTCCCTTTGTGAGTGGTTCTGAAAGTGTACAGGAATGAATGTTGTGCATCTGTGCTGGTGTGTGTGTGTCTGCTGTGTAATGTTACTTGTTTTATGTTCCTACTGCAGCTCGCGCAGAAATCCTGTTGTTTCTGACCCCTGCTTAAATTGCCGTTTTGTCAAAAAATGAGTAAATGTTTAGCTTTTTTTATGCCTTTTTCCAGTTCTAAGATGTCATGTTATCTGTTGTATGCCTGGTTTTTTTTACTGCTTGTTTTTAAAACATTCACAATAAAAGGTTATACCCAGACACCCCCCCCCACCACCACCATTCTTTATACCCTGTGTCATGGGAAGGGGAGCTGGTCTGTGTGTCAGTCTCCATATGAGGATGAGGATGGTGGGGTGAGAGGAGGGACTGAGTGCACTATGTAGGCCGGTGTGTGAAATCGACACCGAACCGGGGGCAACGGTACGTTTTAATCACTCTTCGTGGTCTGGTCTTGTCATTGCACTTTTGTGGAACGTTTACAAGCAGATGCATCCAAATTTAAAAAAAGGGTCTAAAATCTCAAATTTGATCAGGATTGTGTGCATTTCTGCACATCTGTTGCATTAGCTACAGGTGAGTGTGTAGGGTCCTCAGCCAAGGAAAACGGCCTCAGTGTGTGAATGTCACCGTCTTCATTAAGTTAGAACCTGCATGAACGTGTGCCATAGATGTTGCTCGCATATATTGTGCATCTTAACTTTTTGGTCCCCTGAGCTCCACAGTGTAGTTTTGCTGTGCCATTTCCTGACTTTGGCGGACGTCTTCGCGCACTACAGAGCGGTGCGGTGAGTCTTCAGATCTTCGTCTACGGTGAAGTAGCTCAGTAAGGCCAAGGAGACAAAGTGTCAAAAACATGTTAGGTGTAATTTGGCCTCCTGTACAAGCAAGGCTGATGGGTCGGTGGTACGTATCTAAATCTGATATTTTTGTAAGGGTTTGTCCTCAAGACAGGTGCACTGAGCTATATCTGGACCTGAGAACAAGGGTTGTCTACTGATCCCTCCAGCATACAGAGAACAGTCAGGTCAGTTGTAATGCTCATGAAAGGAGCATTTTGCAGTCATTCAGGTCTCCTGAATACAGTAGACGGCCTTTCTGGCCTTTTCAGCCCTTTACTGTGGTCCTCAAGTACCCAGTTTTAATCGTGTCCTTGGAAGGGAAGCTTATATGCACTCTTGGTATTTTCTTCACCTGCTTCCCTTCTCTTCCCCCAGCAGTGCTAAGGTTTGAATAATAACGCAGAAACGGCAACCAGGTAAAAAGTCTCATCTTGACCGCTCTGGTTTTCTGTTAGATGTGCACAGCAGCTGATCTCTTTCTGTGCCCACATTTTCCTCTAAATGTGGTTTCTTCACCCACCCTTTACATGCAGAGGGTGACACATAGCTTGTTTACTCTTTGTAGTGAAATGTTTTTCACGTGAATAAGGTGAAAGTAGCACTTCTGTGCTGCAGGAGCTACTAAAACCTCATTTGAATTTGTTCTTCAAAAATTAGTTTCACATGTGCAAAAATCCCCTTTACGCCCTGTCACAGAAGTAGCATCTTAAGCTGACACAACCATAGAGTACTGAAGGTGAGACTGGAAGTCAGGAATCTAGATTTTCTTCATAAAAGATTTGTTTGAACCCTGTAAGATTTCCCTGTGTGTGCAAAGCATAGCGCTTGAACTCACACAACAGCGACAAACCACTTGTTACTTCCCGTCTGCACAGCAGTTTGTGCAGGAAATTCTGTCGGCAAGTAAGTATCAGAAATGCCTGCTAACCTCAGTTTCGTGTGTTTTACAGAAAAAAGGTGAGAAATTCTACAATCCTTCAGCTTGCTCTGCCCATTATGTGGATGCTCTATGAACAACTTACCTTGTTTTGCTGTCCCCCCCACCCCAGTTTCACATAAATAGCAGGAGAGGATATGCAAATGCCTCATCCTGCATAGAGTCCACTGATGCATCTCGACTGGTTTGTGGCATCACCCACAGACAGTGCCAAATACTTGGAGAGCAGCACTGCAGGGCCCTGGTACAGCTGGAAAAAAGCCCCCTCCCCCCTCCCCCCTCCCTTTTTTGTCTCTGTGGTATTCAGTTACATGGCTGCTGAGATATTTACTCACATTTTATCGGTCTTTTGCACTTCATTTCTATCGTATAGTTAAAGGTGGGTGTGTATACGCTCTTGGGGACATTAAGGCTGCAGAAGAAATATTTTTCTGAAATGTGACCAGAATCTTACCCTATTCCTTTCAGTCCAGCTAATCTGTGAATTGTATTAATATGTGTTAAATTGAGTTGATACAAATATCATCCTGCTTATTATGTAAGTCATTTGTCCTGTATCTTTTTTTTTTTCTCTTGTACATTTATGTAGCTGATATTTTGCCCCCCTACTAAGCAATGGCTGTTCATAAAAAAAACCAACACCTAGCATCTTGTGGTATCGCCCACAGTAACTAATTTGCTTTACCTACTTCAGGTCCCTTGTCTCTGTGCAAGCAGTTTAAATAATGGACGGGTACATCTTTCACCACGTTTCCCAGGGATCCAGCGTCTATCCTGGACGTCCTCCTGTTTGGCTCAAACAAGCTGAAGTTCACCAAAGTCTGAGCCAGCGCACCGTTTCGGCTGCTACGCAAATCGTTGTCTCTTCTGGTCCAGTCGGGTTTGTTTCCTCTATGGAGGTGATTTTTAGACTGCAGTGTCACCGCTTACCATATTTACTTCTACTTCTAATTCTTAATAATTGAAGAATCAAAATTCCAAGACAAAGTGTGGTATTAGAAATTTATTCATAGACTGGAAATGAAAAACATCTGCATTCTACAACTTCCAAAGGCACAATCATTCTGTCATGTTCCCACAGTAAGATCTTTTGTTAATACTAAAAAGTAAAATACAATTTGAAAGTGATATACAAAACATCATATTGTAGTGGTATGTAAAGTCATTATAATAAATAAAAATTACAGTATTTGATTTGTAGGATCGGTGATATGTGTAAGCAGCTCTGGTTTATAGATTCCTCAGAGGTGAGAAATAAATGCTAATTTGAGGGTCTGATGGTGCAGAGATGATGCACTGCAGCAACTCACTCCTTCAGTGGGTGGACAGTAGTCAACGGAACGTGATTTCGACGACAGATAAGTGAACCTTGTCAACGGCGAGCAGTGATGGAAATACCTTGGCAAGGCAGTGGCAGGAAAAAGAGTGGATTTCGGAGATGATAGTTTCATCTTTTCCCAAGTGTTTCCAGTGGATGGAAAAGGACTGACATTTTCAAAAAGGTGGGAGCAGCCTTCTTCCACCAGTTCGGGGCAGGGCGGGTACAGAGCTATCAACCTCACCCCATAATCGTATATTTGTTCCAGCACCAAAATGAAAGCCAAACAGCTCATATCTATTAAGAAGTAAAGACAGCAAGACTTGAGGGAGGTTAGGTTCTTCATGGACTGTAGTACCATGAAGTGAGTGAGTTGAGGAGAATCCTGTTAGTGCTTTCTGCCTGACTGCCAGAGCCACCAGGGCCAAGTGGGATAGTTTTTACTGTTTGAACACGAGCCTCTGAAAATCAGTACCTGCTCAGAGTTCAAAGATGAACCAGTCTTGCTGACAGGATGTGTTTGAATCATCGCGGGTACAAAGGGAAGGGTTGCTCTCGATTTTAGCTGGTGCGAGGAACACAAAACTGAACTTAGAAAAACGGTCCTGTGGAGGCAAAAAAGAACGGCGTAGATGCAGCGGCGCGATTCCACTCAAGCGGCAGTCGACTTCCCCCCCGCAAGCAGCAGTTCTCCTTTTTACGCAAATAAAGAAACTAATACCAAAAACAGAAAAGTCAAGGAGACTAAAGTCACGTCAATTGTGCCGATGTAGAATATTCCATCGAGTGTAAAAACCTGTGGAAACAAACAGCGTGAGCTTGCAGGTGCAAGGATGGGCTCACGCTCTGAATGCCAGGCCATCGCCAAGGAGGTGCATTGGCTAGAGGTGGACGCCTCGCGCCGATCTGCATGAGGAAAAACTGTGGGAACACGGCGTGGTCCCAGAATAAACCAGCTGCCTTTTGATGTGTTTTCTCCCACACCCAGAATCTGACCTCTGCACACTGCAGTGTAAAACAACAGTTTTTTTCTAAATGCCATAATTTAACCTGTGGCTCAGTTGTAATTTTGTGAGAATTCCATTTGAATAATCAACAATTATGTCATTTGAAATCTTTATCAATTTAGTCGATGCCCTGGACCAAGTTGACTTACGAAATTAATCGACTTTACAGTGATTTAGCAATTTCTACAATAGGGTATTTTCTCTGTATTTGTGCAGATTTTACCCAGCTTTTATGTTTTACCCAGGCTCACGTTCGAAATGAATCTTCAGATTTAAAGGGTAAAGCCGCAGCCACCACACCACCTGCTGCTCAAAAATCACATATTGAAATGAAACGAAAAGGCAGGTATCATTCCATCGAAAAACCCATCGAAAATACCGCACAGACGGCATAGATAGCATGTTTACTCGAACCCTTGAGCACAGATACAGCAGCACAGCACATCAGCAGCACTCCCAATGCACACATATATCATGACACAGCACTGCACTCATGTAAACTACACATCCACACCCAATCCAACAGGTTGCCGTACCGTGACTGGCAGGACCACGTTTCTACACGGGATTCTTATGTCATAATTCACATCGGCATCCCTCTACCAGGTGACACAGAGGTGCATGAATAAAGAATGGACAGGCATGGAAGGATCAGCCACACACCAGTTTAGACTCATGGGCCACTGAATGACAGGTAGGGCAGTCCAAGCTCTTTAAAAACGGGTTCTGACAGGGCCACTGAAGAGCAGCTGGTGGAGACCAGTGGGCAGAACCGACCTGTATTCTTGGTGAGCGTGTGACTGCAGTCCTGGGTCTCTGCAGGCCGTGTCTGTCCACCACCTTTTAGCAACAATGCCGATTTCAGCATAATTTCATTCACCGAGTGGTTACTTTACTACCGACGCCCTTCAGAGGACCAGTCTGCTAGTGCTGGCAGGACTATGTTCAGCTGCATGTTAGGGTGTATTTGCAGGTACGCTGGGATCAGTTGTCGGAGTGGCCCGTGCTGAAAAGCACCCTCTGGTCCGTCCGAGCCAGTTTAGCAGGCGGCTCCAGCGGTTCCACCTCTGGGCCGCCCGAATCCGCAGAGAGCGACAGCTCCTGACACTCGTCTTCGCTCTCCTCCTCTTCCTCATCTTCTTCCTCTGTGAGAACAAGAGCATTTGCACGTGAAAGGCCCGGCAGGGGCGAGCGCTGAAGACACACACTCTGCTCTGCTCAAAGGCAGGAAGAGTTTGGTACCTTTGTCGGGATCCATTGTGTTCAGATTCCTACTCAGACTGGCAAACTGCAGAGGAGGAAAGAACACAAAAATCTTTGAGGTCCATTTACCGGTATTAAACAACTATTCTTTTGTGCTACTACATGCAAACTATGCAAGAGAATCTATAATGCTAAAAAATGGCTTTCTGAATAGGAGATTAAGGTGCCTGGAGCAGGTGCCAGTTATTCTTATTTAATGTTGACTAGAACATTAAACTGCTGTCTTAGACACAGAATCAAACATCTAAAAGGGACTTGACATTTCAGCATTCCTGGACCTCACGCAATCGCTTAGAGACACAGCAAAGCAGTGCTTGCTACAAATATGTGTATCACTACGGTGATCGGCGGCAGGTACCTCTCCCATGACGGCGATCGGGGTCTCCCCCTTGGCGTGGGCCACGCGGTGCTCTATCAGGTAGTACATGTACTCATCGTACAGCAGGCGGATCAAGTGGAAGGAGCCGAAGCTGGCGGCACTGCGCAGGGTCAGGTCACGAATCACCATGGAGCTGCAGGGGAGTTGAGGTCAGGATGGGTTAGGATGGTCCGCAGCAAGCATACGGTTCACTCGGCAGAGAGACGGGGTAAAAACCAGTAACTTATAAATGAGTACAATGAAGTATGAGAGACAAACAAGATACAGAATTTCCCTTCCTCTTTCCTGTCTGTACACAGCATATGAGTCATACAGGCCGAGCGCAGAGATCATCAGGCCCCCAAAGCTAACGCACCTATGATCACTCGTGGCAACAGCGTCACTATTATTCTCTTATTTAGTTACTACATTTTTCCAAATGAATTTAAATTTTACCCTTTTCTGCAGATTCTTTAAGGGTGTTACAGCAAAGGCTTCTCTGAGATTTCACACAACCTGCTGCCATATTAAACCGGCCGTATAAAACACACCCATCCCTTGCTGCAGGGGTTAATCTGTTCTGTGAAATCACCGCTTAAGGATTTAGGGTTATTAAAGGATTGCGTTACCATTATTTCTATTGGGTAAAATATAAATAATTCCACAGCACCGAACTGCACATCACCAAACTGAATTGTGATATTCCATCATACTTCTAACAAAAATAACCGAATTCTATCACTTAGCCAAATTAACACCGGATACAATGAATTCTCCACAAGAGTGACAATTTTTGCCACTTTTGGGCTTGTAAACCACAAGAGAAGCACTTTGTTTGTGACAGCACTAGAGTATTTGTGTTATTAAAGCAGTTTGTGTGATTTGAATAATTCCATCTGTCCGTCCGCTTTATCTGCTCATTCCTGACATGGCAGTTCAGAGCTTATCGCGGAAACACTGGGCAACGAAACTGCCAGCGGATGGGACAACAGGACATCACACACATGCACACGCTGTACGGAATTTGGAGTGAACAGTTAACCTGAAAGGCAGGTTTTTTTTTACAGTGTGAGGAGACCCACACAGACACAGAGGGAGCATGTAAACGCCATATAGATTGAGCTGGATTCAAACTCATACCTGGACAGTCCGTGTGCTTTGAGGTGGGCCACCCATTTAAATAATTTACACGCTTTCAGCTTATTTACTATTAAATCTGCTATTTCAGTTGTTGCATATCACCATTACCAATGTCATGACTGGTGGAGTCTGTGAATATAACAGGAATTAAGAAGCAGAAAGTGGAAAGAATGGACAGTAGTTAGTACTGTTATGGAAAAAGCTTTGCATCTGCATAGTTGTCAGGGATGAAAATACCTTTTGCGGATGTAAAATTACTGTTACCAGGACAAAAGACTGCTGTGCATTGAGGAAGCCCACTGTATGAAAGAATTGTGTATATTTTCATAAGTTGTGGTGGAGTTTCGTTGTGGCGCACCCAATTATCGGTGGCAAAGGAATATTATGGGGGTCTCGCCAGTGCTGTACGAGCAGCTCACCTGTAGAAGGACCACTTGAGCAGGAACAGTTTGGCTGCCTTAGGGAAGGCGGGGCTGGTCTGGTAGGGCTTCAGAACTTGGGAGACCACGCTGTCCAGCCAGGCTGCCCACTGCTCCAGAGAGTTCTGCTGCTGTAGCGTGAGCTTGAAGTTTTGCTCCAGCCGCTGCACCACGCGGTCCTCGCAGCGGCACACCCACGAGGCCTGCTCCTGGGGGGCAGAAAGAAAGGCCTGGCACTCTCTTGTTACTGCTGCCACACAACAGTAAGTACAGACTGTCAATCACAGATCATCACACACATTCCTTTACTGTTTCGAGTCAGAAGACACACACAGCAAAGCAGTGGCCTTCACACTTGAACTCAGAGACACGATGAACCAGAGAGACAAACCTGCACGTTGGCAAAGTCTACTCGGTTGAGGTCGCTGAGCATCTGGTTGATCTGCGTCGTGTTCTGCAAGACTGCGCGTGCTGCCTGGGCCAGGTGGTTAAGGGAGGTGTACCTGCGCAGCATCTGCGCAAATGCACTTGCTGATGTCACCTGTTGGAAAGGGGCCACAGAGAGGTAATAAGCAATGTACAGGATGCTGATGGGTGGAACATTGCTTAGAGCCTCTGCCTCCCACTGGAAGAACCCTGATTTGAATCCCCTCTCCTGGTGTGGTACCCTTGAGCAAGGTACTTACCTTGAATTGCACTAGTAAAAATTAAGAGCACGGCACTCCAAAATGTTGCGCAAAAAATTACTTTTAACAATTCGTGAAGATGTTTCAGCTCAAACCTTAAAAGCTTTCACTAGTAAGTAGCTTAACATTGTTACTTAAGAGAAAGGCTTCGACTAAACGAATAAATAAGCGTGTCAGTGACTCTTGTAAAGTGTGCTGTGTTATTGCTGAGCGCAGCGCTGTTGGTACCTTGATGCGGACCATTTCCTCTGGGATGTTCATCATGGCGTTGGAGAGCCAGCTCTCGAGGCTCTTGGCAAAGTTGCGGATGGCTTGGGTTAAGGCACCTGAGGTAAGGAACCGCATGCTTTAGCGTTGCTACTGCATGGGGAACGGGGCGAGGCAAAGCTGAGCGGGGTGGCACTCACTGGGGATGGGCCGCAGCACGTCGGGAATGAGGATCTCCACCAGGCTCTGGTACAGCGTGTTGTCGCAGTGGCGGCTCCAATGCAGCACCGGCTCGTATTTACAGAGCAGCACCAAACACGCTTTGGGCAGCCGCTTTTCTGACTCGTCATGACTGCGACAGCAGGGATGCGGTTTTGTCATTATGTGGATTGTGAAGTTTATCTAAAGCGCTAGTTAAAAGGGTTGGGCTAAAATGGTCCTTGCAGCTTTCCTTGCAGTTCAGTTCACAGCTTGAAAAATAATTTGTGTACTCAGGCTGAACAATGAGTTAAGTAGCCCTGATCTAAAATCTGCAAGATCTCCAGGACCAGAGCTTGCCAGCTTGAGCTGTGTGCTTCATGTACATTCCCTGTGAGGAGAACCTTTGTGCTGAGGCTCTGCAGAGACTTACACAGAAAGTGTACCCGCCTCGCTGGCTGGGCTCTCGCTGAACCTCCAGAAGGTCTTCCACAGAGTCTCCACCAGGGTGAACTGCAGGTTTACCATCACGTCCAGGATGGCCTGACAGAGACGGGACATGGGGCAACGCATCATCTTCAGTGCGCCGGGTAGTTTGTCTGTTTGTTTTTTTTTGTTTGTTTTTTTGTTTGTTTTTTGCAGCTACGTGGATCGTGTGACTGATGTGAGCCTTTGAGGGAGGCGCCTGCTGAAGGAGCCCGGCAGTCGGACAGACAGGCCACAGACAGACGGGCAGCCACACAGAACTGCCAAAGCAGACAGAGACAGCAAGACATACAGTCAGGCCAGGAGGCAGACACACATGTGTACCGTTCGCAAAGGGATATACACAAAAGTTAGAGTAGACAAACAGAGACACTGCAACAAAGACACAATGAACTGTCACAGCTATCAGATCAGATGCTATCAGAATGGTGCCTCACACACACACACACACACACACACACACACACACACACACACAAGGTCCAATGTCTTTCCTCTCAGTATCATTTCACCAGACAGACAGGGCAGCAGGCTAAGACACCTAGGGTCCCTGGAGCCAACACACACAGATGAACACAGACACATGGGTACCTCACAGTGTTCCCGGTAGAGCAGCTGAAAGCTCTTGATCTGCTCCAGCTCTATCCCCTCAGGCAGAGCTTTGCCCTGGAGGTCAATCTCTGCAAACTCAGGCAGGGCTCGACCAGCATCTGGTTATAAGGGGGGAATTCACTTAGACAGCCCATATTTCAGTGACCTAGTAGTACCTGGAGCTGTATGAGAAGCCTAAAATGAGCAACAGCAGTGTGAATAAGGGCTGAACAGGCTCACCCAGAAACTGCTGGTACTGCTGCACTTGGGCGCTGATGTCAGAGGCCCCCGCTGCTTGCTGCTGTCCTGCCCCCAGGGGAACCCCGTTGGTCATTCCCTCCACCTTCTGTACTGGCTTCATCCTGCAGGGGGTCAAAGGAAGGAAACATGGTTAAAATGAGTGAAGCCAGCTGGGCTGCGATCCCGGGACAGGGAGATGAATGAATATGTTCACAATGCTTTTTATTCAATGATATCTTGTAGTTTATCAGCATTAACCACACCTCGAGTTAAGATGTGGAAAGTGAAAAGAAGGAGATGAGCAGCTGGAGAAGTACCTCTGTTTTTGAGAAAAGGGCTGCTGCCGCATGGCCAGATGCTGCTGGTCCTCCACCAGCCGGAGCAGAGGGGAGCTGGCCTTGATCCGCAACCCATAGTAATGGTACTTGGAGTTTCCCCTGCGGCACATGATCACAGAACAGTTTGATTTAAAGCTCGGTGGAAAAAAACCCTCTGTTTTTCTAACTGCATGACATTAAATTTTACGAGATGTTTCCCGCAGATCTACTTTTATATGAATGGAGCCCGATGACGCAACATGACAACGGGATTTTTAAGTGTTTCCTTCATGTGAAAGACAATGAAACGTGCGCATACACTGTGGATACACTGATCAAGCATCGCATGCTGTTACAGTGGCAGAAAACAACACATTGAACCATTGTGTCGGTGGTTACTGTTTTATAAAGGATTGTCCTGTGTCAAGCTGTGTCCAGCGCTGACATCAGGGTTACTTTAACTCCATGTTGCTCCATAATACTGGCTTCTAACCGCCATGTCTGGATGTGAGTGAAGTTGCAGCGTTAGTTCAACATCAGCGCATCTCAGGTTACCGTGTGCCCAGCCGGCGCGTCCGCAGGCCCATGAAGACAGAGCGGATGAGTTTGCCGAACGAGGCGGCATTGACAGGCTCCAGTTTCTGCTCCTGGCAGTGCAGCAGGTAGTGGCAATAGAGCGTGGAGCGCGGTAGGCTCACGCCTTCCGCCGTCTCGTAGTTGTCCAGCAGCCACTGCACCTTGGGCACACAGCGTGGCTGGAGAGGTCAGGTGGGCTCACACACACACACACGCACACACACACACACACACACACACACATACACACAGCATATCTTATAGTGACGTGCCGTGGCACACAATGGAGGTATGCAGTGAAACTCGCCTTCAGAAACATAACCAGGCCCTTTTAAGACATGCTCTGTTGTCTAACAGATCGTGAGCGTTTGAGATGGCATTTCGTTTTGACCACTTGCTATTTACTCACACAAGTTACAAGACAAGAACAGAGTTCCTTGCTCAGGTCTCTCATGCACTGCAAACACGAGACCGGATGGAGTCATGGCTGAGTTTTGCATTCACCAAAACTTAACTGGAAAACAAAACACACGTCAAGTATGAAATGACTGACAAAAAAGTGATAACACATTTTTACGGGTTTGCCACAGTGTATCCTATGTATGTAACATAGGATAATATTTAAAAATGTATGTAATTTTTTATGCTCCACTAATAATATTAATTTATGTACATGTGTAGCATGAATAAATAGTATTACTTGTGCAAATGTAGGTATAGATAGACATAGAAAGCTACAAATTTATAATACCATTTTAACAACGGTATTGCATACAAGTCTCAAGTGAACATGCACTGAACTGCAAGCTCTCCTTATAACAAAAGGCTCTAAACAGCAGTGCCATGACTGCAAACTGTGGACCACAGAGTGAATGACAGGGTCCCCATCGGAGGACCTGATGGAGGTTTGAAGACGGGAATCCTGCATACCTTTTTGTCTGCCGACGGCACGCTACTGGCCTCTCCCTCTGTCAGTATACTCACAGTGGCCGGTGAGGCGCGCGCGTTGTGTGAGTAGTTCTGGCTGTTGCTGTTGTTGCCCATCATGTACCCACCCTGGATGACATAGCTGCCCCCACCATCACTGCCCTCCCCTGCTGCCCCGGTGCTACTGGATGTGCCACTGGCTGCAACTGCAGGCCCTCCCCCTGTGCCTGGCGTGGCGTCGGTTACAATCTGTCCCGTCCCCGACACAAACATGGATACAGGGCCTGCACCTGCCGTCACAGACACTGTCTGAGAGGTCACGGGGGTGGTGACCTGTGACCCTGACGCAGGTGGGGCCTCATAGTAAGGTGTGGCTGCACTCTGGCTGTAAAGCGGGCTTTCTGAGTAGGGGTAGCTGCCAGAGCGTCTGAAAGGTGGAGGGGGGAGACGGGAAGAGAAAAGAAAAAAGGGGAGATGAAAGATGAGTCTTCTTTTGCAATACAGGTGATCCTCAGCTGCTAAGGGCCATACATTTCTGAACGGCTACCCTCGTGAAAACTTTTTTATTTGCTTCCCATACACCGTAATCCATGAAATATCATTTTGATCGGTTTTCCCAGCGTAAATTCAGTCAACAGCTCTGGCCTACAGATATGCTCATAAGGCGACAGGTGATTTATTGCACTCGGGAGTAATGAGGCAAGGTAGACTCACATGGTGGTGGTGCTGTAGCTGGCATCATCCCCTTCCACATACTGCACCTGACTGGTGTACACATGTTGCACTGGCACTTGCTGGAGCTGCTGCTGCACCTGACAGGGAGGGAAAACTGCAGTTTATATATAGTCTGTACCGTTTTTTATTCACACTGCTACGGTAGGAACATCATTACAAAAAAATGATCCTATCCTCACAGTAAATCTCCAGGGGTAGTAAAGGGTGTAGCTAGAAATGGTGTCAATGTCGATCCTTGAGCTTTGTTATTATAGTGAGCACTTGGAAAGGTGACTCATTATCTACTTGTAGATATAGCTCCATCTCACCCTTAGGACCGAGCAGTCGTTGTAAAATGGGCCTTATTAGAGACCTCCATGACCATCTCAGCAGCAGAGGGTCCACACTTATGGTAACATCACATGAGGGCATGACAACAGCCAAGGGGAAGTGTGTATTAATATGTATTTTAATGTGCTGCACATACATCTGAGTGGCACATGCTGGAGTAGCGGACAATTACAGGCTGTGCTATATCCATGGTCCTGGTTGCACTGGCCAAGAAAATCCTTGTGAAGTTGATGGAGGTTCCGTGTATAGGTCCACACACCAAATTTGGTGTCAGGCATCCACCCTTCAGAGCCTTTATGGACAACTTGACAGTGACTACATTGTCTATCCCAGGATGTAGGTGGATTTTGCAGGGACTGGAGAACCTTGTAATTCAACAAAGTCCAGACGTCTGATAAAGAAAGGAAAGCCTGATAAGTTCCTCTTTAGAAAGTGCACTGATTTCATCTATTCTGGAGAAGTCTGTCGACTGCTTAGGAAATATGGTTTTCATAGCAGCTTGACAGATGTAGTGGTGATTCAGGCCACTTGAAAAGAGTAAGAGGAGTGGCAAGGAGCAGTGGATAAGCCAGGGCTGAAGGGTAAGTGAAAAACATGCGTGTACCAGTACAGCATCCTGCCAGGAGTGCTCTGGACTCTTCTGGTTTACAGAGTCCCAATACCAACATTTGTACTATTTGAGAGGAAAAAAAAGTGTTACTTGTACAGGGAGCTCGATGTACCTCAAAGCCTGAACAGCACTGCCCAGTATGGCCAGAGAAACATTACACTTAAGGGCTCTACAGGAGGAGTTTAGGGGAGCACAGGCAAGGGAACTGCTACTCAAGTGATCATATTGGAGCAGGTATGGAGGTCAGGACAGGGAAGTGGATTTTGCTAGCATTATTAGGGCAGGCAGAGTCCCAGCTTCAGTATAGTATAGTGGTGGGCACAATGACTCCTGGGAAGAGCAGGTTTGGGCAGTGTTCCATCACTACATTAAGACAAGGACCATAGGAAGGAGAGGTGTATATACATGTATAGCTGGGGATAAGTTGATACTCCGTCGCGTTCATTTCGTTCGAAGAGAATATCAGTGGAGCATGTTCTCAGCAGCTGGCTAAGTGAGGAGCACTACTGTTGGCACCGAGACCAGGTGTTCAAGGCACTGGAAGTCTATCAGTGAGGAGAGAGTACACACAGCAAAAGCCTACTGGCCGACGAAGCAGATCACAGCATTTGTGAAGAACAGTGAAAGATACACACTGTCAACCACTGGTGACGGAATGAGACAGGCAGCTGATGATTCATTCTGGAAGGCAGCTCGGGTTTGTAGACATTATTACAGACGCAAATTTGAGACCACACATTGTGTTTTTGTCAGAGGCAGAATCTAAGCCATCATCTTGGGGGAGCTTACAGTGCCTTGGAAGAAACAGATTGAAGAACCTTATGAAAGGAAGATGGTGAGAAATAAAAAAGATGGAGCAGTGTCAATCAAACGGGTAGAGGACAAGGTGTGTGCCCTTCAAAATAAGAAGCAGGTGCTTCGCAGGGACGTGTTTGGATAGGACATATAGTATGCCGAGCATCACCAGCAGTCATGGGAGGAAAGCTATGAAAGTTATCAATGAGGCTGTGCAAAGGACATCCTAGATGGCTGTCGATCCAGAGAGGTGAGCCATGGGTTCAAGGTAGCACTACCTGGATGCAGGGCAGGGCCCGATCAACTGTGGTCAGATCACCTGGGTTAGAGTATCTGATGTCAAAAGACCTGAAATGCCCCATAACCTTAGGTTACAAAACCAAAAACATGTCCAGGTGCATCGCAAGATGTGTGATATAAAAGAGAGTCAGCTATGTATGCATAGATTTCTGCTGTCATAAGATAATGGACTAGTACGGTAGGTTAGGAGTTTGTTTATGTGTGTGCACACCTTACCTCCTGAGTCAGGTGCACTGGCTGAAGGTTAGTGACAGTCAGCTGGGCATTTGCTCCTGCCTTTGTGGCCTGTGAGCCTGTTTGCACGACTGACCTCTGCAGGAAAAAGAAAATGAACAAAGAGCAATGTGTATATAACCCAAAGGACATGTCTTAGCCAAAGGGCTTTGGGAACATATCTCTTGATAACAGGTATATGGATTCATAAAAGCACGTTGGCACTACATGGTACTACACTGACAAGATTGCAACAATTACCCTTTTAACACCAACAGACTATGTCTCTAAGGAAAACAAGTTCTGTACTGAACGGGTATTGCAGTTTTATACAATGCAATGCGAGCCAAAGACACTTGATCCTGAAAAATTAAAAGCAATAATGATATCAGAGCTTCATAGCTACCAGGCTAAGTTAGGTTAAGTTGTTCTAGTATTATGAGGGGCTCATCTGCTGTACTGTTTACAGTAACTGACCAATTCTGCTTCCGTGAACATCCAGATTTCATACATGGGTAAACTGTGAGCTTTGTGAATACCTTTGGATGAAAGCTATGCATCTTACATAATGAGCACATTACATATACTCATTACAAGAATTCAAATGTCATTTGTTGCAAAAATTTGCATCAACTCACACAGAACTGTCTTACAAGAACAGAGATCTCAATTCTAAATATGAGACTTGCTGACAAGTCTTCTCCTCCACATCTCAGTTGTCTCATCGTACCTGCTTGCAAGCATCTATCAGGAAGTGCATGACTTTTTATTGTACTCTGTATACATCATGTGTCATAATAACCTACCCTGAAGCAAGAAAGTTGGAAAATAAGATGGAAATTCTTGTCAAAGGCTACATCATTATGAATGACTGTTTTGTGATTTCATTTACTATTCATTCATTGGAAATTACATTTTTGAAATAGCTCAGCAGAGAAGAGATACAATTACATTACTTCCCTTGTTATGTTGTGCTATAAGAATAATTCTGTTTATTTTATTTGGCAAACAGCAGCTTCTCAAAACACTCTAAAATAAAATATGAATCGGCATTTTTAAAAAATTAAACATTGAAAGAACAATTAAATTTATTATTTGGAGCTTCTTGTCCAGTGCAAGGCCAAGGTGTTCTGGACTCTGTCGGCTGGGCATGAGGTAGAGTGCGCCCTGGACAATGTAGGGGGTCTACCCCAAGACAATCGCCCACAGTCATTCAATCACACAACTTAAAATCACCAGTTCACCTGAAAGACATGTCTTTGGACGATGGGAGGAAACCAATAGGAATGCAGAGAGAATAACATAAACTGAGTGAAGAGCTGTGAGGTAGAAGCACTACTTGCTGTGCCATTAGAACATCCATCCATCCATCCATCCATCCATCCATCCATCCATCCATCCATCCATCCACCCACCCATCCATCCATTTTCATTGACCGCTTAATCCTGAGCAAGGTTGTGGTGGTCTGGATCTCGGTATTACTGGGTGCTAGGCTGTGACACTACCATTGGATGGGATACCAGTCCATCACAGGGTGAGGAAAAACAACAGCGTAAGAAAATAAATAAATAAATAAACTGAGAAAATAATATTAAGACACAAAAAGGGGGGAAGAGAATAGAAAAGGGGAGCATGCAGATGGGCAATTTATAAGCAATTTTCAACATGTCAGTCATGAACATGAACTTGAAGGGGTCCAAAGTAGTTCCAATATTCGGGACTTGGGTTAGGAATCATTTTTCCTCTGTATTAAAAATTTTAAGGCAGGAATTTTCCATATTTGGTAAAAACAAATGTGTGAACCTTATTATTCTTCCTGTTTAAATTTGTTAAAAAGCAGATTAAATGTTTGAAAACAGGTTTAGAGAAATTAATCATGCTCATTATGTGAAGGAAGCTTTTATTAGTATGAGCAGCTGAGCATAAGATACAGGCAATGGCTCTATGTTTAGACGGAACATGCAGTATGATATTCTGACCGATTCTGATCTTTCTGATGCACCTGGGTGCCGAGAAACACCTGAACACGATGCGGGAACTTTACCTGCACCTGTTGCACCACCTGTGTGGGTACTCCTGTCTGCACTGCAGCTGGTGGGGGGCTAGTGTCAGAGACTGAGTCACTGGAGTGCAGAGATCCTTCTGGGGGAAGTCAGAGAGCGGAAATGAGGTGAAAACAGTTCTAAGAATGACATAAGTGGTTCTCAGAAAGCACTTTAGTTACTGGGTATGCATGCTTGTAATTTGTTTTCATACCACTGCTGCTTGTACAGTGACTATGTTCTTAATTCAAATGATAGAAGACTACAGTGATGCAAAAAATGTCTTGTCCTTCGTACATAAATAAATCTCCGCTTTTTTTTTTTTTTTTTACATATTCCATGTTATTACTGAATACAAATCCTTTGTGCATATGCATTTTAAAAGTGCAGAAAGGAAACTTTGCATTCAAAAAAACACCCTTACTGTGATGTTGAAATGTGTGATATTTAGTTTTTATCAACAGGCCAAATATCAAAGATTTTTAAAGTCAGCATGCAGTCATGTCATATCACCAGGTCACATCACTAAGAAATGTTAAATACAGGTAAAAGTACATAAATTATCTGGCGATGTGTATTCTCTTCTAAGGAGAAACACCCGTCTTCATGGCATGACCTTGCAGTCGAGAGATCACACATGAAACCCCAAAGTGTGCTTATGAATCACATCAGAACACATACAATGCATACTTGCCAATGAACATATGATTCAGAGGGAAGATAAACAAACACACTTTGCCTGCTTTATCCTTAGCAAATGACTCTAATGTAATTTGATAATTTGCATAGAGATAATTTGATCATTTGAAGTGACAATTTGCATGCATGACTGACAACACAATAAAAGCCTTGCAGACTGCCCACAATGCATTTCAGTAGTTTGGCAAGGACTAAACAAACCCAATAAATTCATGTAATTCACATAAAAAGTTATGCGTTTCCTTCATTTTGTAAAATATATTTTGGATGTTCAGCATTATAGATAAATTACTGACAATTATTTTCACAGATAATTATTATGATAGGTGAGAAAAATATTAGCATCCTTTTAAATGGCTCATATAATAATTTGCATAAAACATGAGTTTCTCACCTGTGACAGTGACCACAATGTACTGAGCTGTGGTCTGACCATTAGTGGACTGTGTAGAGGAGCTCTGGATTTCCGCAGTAACATACTGCGTTTGGGTGGAGGGGGCCTGTGTGGAGCCAGCTACCACAGTCTTCTGTGCGGCTGGGGGAGGGCCTGAAGCAGGGGGTGTGCTCTGTCCACCTGGTGGCGTAGCAGGCGGAGGTGCAGTGGCAGTGGTCTGTAGGTCAGTGAGAAACTGGGGTGGAGCGGGAAGAGTAGTAGGGGGAGGGCCTGAAGCTGGTCCGAGGGCTACAGTCACTGCCCGGCCCTGCACCTGAGGTGCTTGTTGAAGTTCCCCCGCATAACCTGGAGTTGCCATCACGACAGCTGGGGAAAATGAGAAATAAATGAAACACAGAAATGCGAACATTCTGTCAAAGTCAGTGATTTTTTTTTTCAATTGCATTGTTCAGTTTAACACGTAAACATTATTTAAATTCTTTTTGGAGTAGGAATAGAGCTGGAACAACCATGAACAGATGCGATACTGTAGATATTATGATCCTCTTTTCTTCATCTATCTTGTCAAACCTCCTCTATTGTACCACGTCTTTCACTAGAACAATGGGGTGTGAATCTTCCAAGTGCTATAAAAACTGTTACCCAAAATTTAGCAAACCCAATTGAGCTGATAGGTACAGAGGTGAGAGATGTATTAGTTTACTGAAGAAAACTGGGCTGAGAGCAGGGGTGACAAGAGATAAGCTGGTATCTTTTTACCGATAAAGTGATCACAGCTGCTCACAATGAGATCACCACAAATCAGAAGCTGCCCTCCTGCTTTTAGAGCCTTTTTGGCCCTATGTGGCCAGGTAGTTTCTTGTACAAAAACACCTCAGTAACTTACATTTTAGTAGTTGTAGCTGTTTCATGTTCAGAATGTACATCTGAACGCCATGACACAGCTCCACCCCGGAGTAATGGTACTCAGTCAGTGTATCTCAGTAGAAAGACCCCCTTACCCTTCCTGTTTTAATACCCTGTATTAAGGTATTTACTCTGAATTTACTCTGCCAAGCTTTATAAATGGTTAAATAATTGTAAATAGTTTAATTGTGCAAAACCTAACACTGTAACATTATAACTTTGGACTAGCAGATAAAAATAATTGATTTATTTTAGATGTTTCAATATTTTTCTGACTTTAGGCTTCTTGATAGTAACAAATCAGGACAAAAGGGATCTGTTCAAAGTAGTTTCAACTGTTTATTTAGCTCACACCTTGGTAAAGGTGAATTACAAAGTTAGGTTTGTACAATAAGCTACTTAGAGTGATTTATCATTTTATAAAGCTGGGTAATTTTTACTGTATCAATTCAGAGTAAGAACCTCGATCAAGGGGACCTCAGTAGGAGGGGAGGCGATCAGTGGTGGTCGTACGGAGCCCTAAACGCTGCACAACCGGCTAAAAAACTTTTTTCCTTTTCCCTGCTTACTCTTTTGAGTAACATGAAACGATTAAAGTGTTTTGAAAAGTTCTCTCTCAAATTAAATCAACAATGAAACACTGCAATTTATATCTAACCCCAACATTTCGGATAACGGTGTTTTTATGACGCTTCTCAAACTTCTTGCTGAGAAAATGTTGTACATCCCTCCGTGTGTGCTTCCCGTGCGGGGGGTCCCGATGATGGTGTAAAACCCCGGTAAAGAATAGTGAGCAGAGAAGGTGGAGCGCCACTTCGCCACACGTCATACCCCTTTTCTGCACACCCAGCTTCCCGCCCCCACTCACACACTCACACTCACAAACACCTCACACTTTTCTGTCAGGGGACCCAGCCGACATTAAGGAGCACATTTTTCATTCTTCAACTTTCAGACCCAACCGACTATTTAAACATAGCAGTCGCCGCCTTTGTGTACGTTGTGTCTGTTAGTTACACTACAGAATGGAGAACCCGCCAAACAAAAGAGAAGCGGAAATTGGGTAAAGTCAACAAAGGACGCTGCTGTCAGGGTGCAGAACGTGACCAACACGCGCCCCCGCTCCGAAACGCGTGTCGCCGAGCGATCAGCCCCGCATGCGGGCACCGCATTCTCCGCGAGAAAAAACAAACCGTCACAAACTCTAAGTATACAACACTAGTGTGCTGCAACACCCGCCATTTTGTAACCCCAGTCACACATCTGACATCGTCATAACAACCGCTTGTATGTGCAGACAGTGGTGCTGACTACGCGCGGCGCTGCCCCCTCCGCCGCGCGCCGCCGTGCCTCTGAGCGCGCGCACCCCGCCGCCTAGCCCGCTAACCCGCTCGATCTCCAGCTAACCAGGCATGCAAAACACCAGTCAGAAAACTGTCTTCACCATGTTTTTTAATTTAAAACATCAGACAGCTAACAAGCAAAGTAAGGTATGTCACCTCTAAATTCCTTGATTTTTCACGCGGTCTTTTTTGTATGTATTTTTAAGTATAGGGATGTTGTTGTTGATTCTCGTTGCTGGGTTCTTGTCGCCAGGACTACCGTGGCTATGGCGCTTCGTCCTCACCGGGGCAACTGTTGCTACCCACCCGCTTTTTTTGCCTCATCTTTCTCTCCGCTGATTGGCCGGATCCGGCTAGCAACCCGTAACTTGTCTTTCTACTATTGGAGCGCCGTCATGTCAACATACAGCCTGTTATTTTATTTGTCGCAGCCGCCTGTCCGTCAACAATAAGCAAATAACATAAACGCTCCTCTTGCCCCCATAACTATTGGATGGTCAGGCTGCCACTTAACACGTTCTTACAATTGATTTGATATAATTATTGTGCGCATCCCCCGTGTACGTGACCCGGCCACTGAAGCTGAATGAGTAGCACAATTTACAATGAAACAGTTTTACCTGGTGTGATTCTTTATGTGACGATATTGCTAGTACTGTTTTCAGTTTCACTACCAGCTTGCAAATGGAGAATCCCGTAGCACATGAGACAAACCTTACACAAATTTATTATTACTAATAATAATAATAATAATAATAATAATAATAATATTGGTGATGATGATAATGATGATGATAATAGAGCAAATATTTATCAGTTATTGTAATTAATAAAGTGGGGGTGACAAAGGCTCCAGTTTGGGGGAGGGGCTCAGGGCTGACAGCCCCACCCTGTAAAAACACAATTGACTACAAAACTACAAAATACAACCAGTCACAGCTAATAGGGGGAAACACTGGAAGTGTTGAGGCATCCCAATTTTCATCCAGGCCTGCAGTCCCATGGAGTGAGTGAGCTAGTTAGAAACCAAGCTGGAGATTACAGTCTTAGGGTTAGGGTTGAAATGAAGAAAAATAGTTTGTTTTTTTTTTTTCAAATGCAAGAAATAACTATTAGTTCCAAGCTCTTTTACCTTTGTATCCATTTAAGTGGAAAGATCCACTTAAAGTAGCAAGAATTCTAATCCAGTTATAATCTGTGTCCAAACACCGAAAAGCCTATGATCATTAAGAATGACTTCCTGTCCCCATAAAGATAACACAGTGCAGAATTGCTGAGCCAGCCTCTTTTCAGCACTCGAAGAAGCTTAACTTCCCTAAAATATCAAATACAGGGTTTTCTTAGTGATACAACAGTTACCTGCATGTACAGAAAAAAAAAAGATCACAGAAAAAATCCCTTGTATAAGCTTGTTGTGCTCTTAACCTGTGTGCTTTTTTCACAGATAACCTGGAATTCAATTTTTTGTCAAAATGTCAAGCTTCTTGGATCGTTGTCGAAACTATCAATTACAGTTGCCGTGTTGTTTTGCAAATGAGAGACCTTTAAAATTTGTGATTGGATAGATATGGTACAAGACTGCTTTTGGCTATTTCTCCTGAGCACAATGTGCAACCATCTTATCTGTTGGTGGAAATACCACCTGGTGTGTCATTGTCACCTGCGTGACACCTGCCCTGGCATGAACTTCCTTTCTGAAAGCAAGGGAGGGTAGGAGTTTAAACAGGGCAGAGTCCAAGACTTCTGAGAAAACTGACAAATTAAGGGTACAGAATGGTTGTCATTTGGAAAGATGAAAATTGGCAAGGAAATGTGTAATTGCCAGTATTTTTTTTTACATTGCAAAGAATGCTGAGTAGCATTGTTTACTATAAACTGTCAAATATGAATGTATCCTCTACATTTTTATAATTATACAGTGCTATTAAAATAATAGGAACCATGTGTTTGCAATTATTGCTGCTAAAGGTTTTCCAACCAGTTTTTAAGGTTAAGGAGGCAATTATTTTTTCACGAGTGATATAGGTGTTTGATAACTTTGTTCCTTAAATAAATGAAGTAATACTTTTTAAACTGTATTATGTGTTTACTCAGGTTCCCTTTGTCTAATGTTTTGTTCCGTCTAAAAATCTGAACCCGTTCGGGGGCAAATATACAATAATGGAAAATCAGGAAGGGGGGGGGATACTTCTTCACACCATTGTATATTAGTGCTGTATTTTGCTGTATATTCCATCAGTTGTATCATAATGTTAACAGGGTGTCGCATCAGGACACTACACTGTATAAGTCAGTTCAACTGCAGCTAAAGTAATGAAATCATTAGACAAATATTGCAGTTGTGTACTTTTGTGCATTATTTTTTATACCTCCTTTCCTAGATCAAGTGACGATAACACCAGAGGATGTCTGAGCAATTGAGATATGACAAAAATCTCAGTTTCTTTCATCCAAATATCCTTTCCAGTCAGATTACAACAAACCCTGACACTGATTCACATTTAGGCAAAATAAATTAATTATGCCACCTTTGTTCGCAACACTGTTTCTGTAAAGGTCTGTCTCTATCTCTCCGTTCAGCATTCTTGATGAATGTCAGTGTGTGTCACACACCTGCCTCACAGACCCCCTGATACCCTTTATAAATGGGGCCCTGGGCCACAGGGGGAGGTATAACGCTTGCCCACCTTGAAGATCAGAGACAAAGAGGTGCGCTGTGACTCCAGCAGGACTTGCCACTCTTGTGCCATGGTCTGGAAATTGGTGGTGATTGCTATTTGGCTACTGGTGGCCAGCGTGCAAGTGACAGAAGGGAGTCTGACCTTTGGTGTCAAGCTCTGTGGTCGCGAGTTCATCCGCGCTGTCATCTTCACCTGTGGCGGTTCGCGCTGGAAGAGGACAGTGATGAGTCCAGGTGAGGCCACAAGACTCGCTCCTCCATTAGGCTGTATTCAGGAGCAATTAAGTTCTTCTTTTCAGGCTTCTGCTCTTATGTGGGTTTGGGAGGCACTTTTTTCCATTATGTTTATCATTTTGTGGTCCCAGATTAAGTTTTATTTTACTGATTATTTAGTATTTAATATAGTCAAAACATTACATTTTTAATAACATTAGGAATAAAACACTTGGGAAATTAAAGTGGGAACGTTCTACTCTGTCATCTTGATTCAATTTAATTAGATCTTTTTCTCATTGCTATTCTTGCCATCATTCCAGATGACCTTTCTGAAGATCCCTTTTTCCTCCACGATGATGATGTCCCTAACAACTGGAGCTTAGATTCAATCTCTGGTCTCCCTGATGAGGAGGCCCCCGGCTGGACCAAGGAACCACAGGAACGAGGCACATTCGCCCGACCAGCTCGCACACCCATCGCCGAGGTGTTGCACGCGTCGCGTAAGGGTCGAGATGTAGTGATGGGGCTCTCCAACGCCTGCTGCAAATGGGGTTGCAGCAAGAATGAGATCAGCTCCCTGTGCTGAAAACTTCACTCTACCTGTAATTTCACTCCTACCTTTTTCAGGTTGTACATCTGTTCTTTTTGCCTGGAGAAATATTCTGTCCGCCACTTTTGGGCTCTCTAACAGGTGGGAGTTAAAAGTTTGTAGAGTGTGAAAATGGAAGTGTGTAGATGGATTCTCTCTCAGCCCATTCATCACCTTCTGCCTTTGTCATTCTGTCTGAAGAAGACTCTTAACCCAGCATGCTCACACTTCCTTGTCCTTCCGATATCCATCTCCCCCTCTCTCTTCATGGCTGTTCTTTAAACAACGCCAATGCATTTGAAAGGAAAATCAATTGGAGACCTGCTGAGCTTATTTAAATAAAACATTGTTTTGCACTTGTTTCCAAAACAGTTGTGTTTTTTGTATCCTTACAAATTTCAGCTACACTGCAGGTCATATATGTGGTCCTACCTTTTATTCACTGCAGAAATTCAACATTTAATTCTTATTCGCTTGCGGATAGCGACCCATACATGTGTCAAAAAGCCAACAAGGGGAGTGTTGCCACTTGGTTTGAAGTGTACATAAGTACATATTCTAACCACGGGACAGGAGAAGGTCACCTGATAGGGATACAGGATGCTAATAAACAAGAGGTCAGCTTTGATTTAAAAAATGAGACAACCCTAAAGAAATCTAATAAACCCGGAACTTGAAAGACATCAGAAGTTTCAAAGAAGTTCAGTTTTTTCAGACCTTTTATGTAGAGCTTCTACATAAAGCCCACAGTGACGACTATGCCGACTGTGTGTTTTTTTTTCTTTCAAGCTCTTGAGAAACTTATCAGACGCTCAACCACGTCAGGCCCCAGCAAAAAGTCCGCGATGTCGTGACGCTGGGCTGGCGGGAAAGTCCATTTCTGAGACTTGCGTCGCCCCGCCCAGCACCGCCTCGAGGATCCCGCAAACCAAGAAGAAGGGTGGTCCTTACGATCAAACGGTCTGAAGCAGAACCCACAGACGGCTACTGAAAACTCAGCCGAGTAGATAAGTTGCATGTTCCGTTAATGAGAAATCATAACTTTAACCAGGTAAGTGCTAGGAAACTGCTAAATAATATATTGATTTATAATGCAGATTGTTTACGTTCAGAGTAGCCGGTTCGGAAACACGCGTTATTTCTCGGGTGTGGATTGTTAAACCGCTGCTGGGTTCGACACGTGGTCTGTTTATTTATTGTGTGTATTTTTGGACAACACTGTAGTGAACGAAATATCCGGCGTCCGAGTGCTTTTGAAAACGCGGACGCGAAGTGTATGTTTAATGCGTAAATCCAATACCGTGTCGCACGTCAAGGCGAGCTGGAAGTTCGGGTTTTCAAGGCTAACTGTTTTGCACTGTTCGCAACGGAATGTTTTGCAGTTATGACGCCAACTGTCTCCAATCCCCTGTTCCGAATCGGCATTTAACCCCTGTCCCCGTGTGGTGGAAGATCAGCGAATTTCGCAGAACTCGTTCACTTATTGTAACTTCTGCATGTTTAAATTCCATATCCCGAATTTGACTGTCTCTATCCAGGCAGCTACCGGCATACTAAAACGGCGCGAAAGCTGGATTTCCCATTCTTACATTGGTCATTTGTTGAAATTATTATTATTATTATTATTATTATTATTATTATTATTATTATTATATAATTGGTTTAAACGCAGCCCGTATTTTAAAAATTCTTTTTTCGGTGTTTTACCAAATTGGACGCCAAATATATTTTGGTAAAAGAAGACCTTTTAATTTGAACGTGTGCAGTTTCCCACTTAAAACATGCTGCAGTCGCAGAGGCGACTGAAGAAGGCCTTGGTGGCCACCATGGTTTGACAGGTTCAAACGGGAACGTGAAAAAAGAATAAAAAAAAACCTTGCCAATGGTACTTTTCAATCATATAAATGTTTAATTGTGAACTGATTTGTTTATTTTTTGCGTCATTGTCCAGGTGTCCTGATAGATGGCATGGCTTAATGCCTTCTTGCTGCTCAGTGTTATTTGTCTGGCCCAGCAAGGTGAGTTTTTGCAGCATTTTTGCGTTTTCTGTGTTAATAGGTGTACAGCTCAACCAGTGAAGTGACCGGGGGCAGCGAATGACACTCTTTGTGCTTATGAAATACTATACATATTATCACTCCCACAGACATGCAAATGGTTTAAGGATACAGACTTGAAATCTCACTTTGGTACGGACTGGCGTCCTTTATGTTCAGACCTTCAAATGTTCACCTGATTTGATGCCAAGGGTAAATGCTGATGGCAGTATTTCACTCAGATGTGATTCACATTGTATCTCATTTGGTATGATGAAGCTTTTGATTTTGTGTCCAAGATATGAACTAAAAAAAAATGATCAGTTTTATTAACCTCCTGTTGAACAGGAATTGAGAGCACTTAAGCTGAAACAGGAGTTTCTGTAAATTAAATATTCAGGCCTTGCGGTTGCTGTTATTGTATGTGGTTTTTTTCTACAATAGAAAATAAGCTTGCTGCATAACAGCTGTCATATTCAGAAATGTCAAATGCCTCTGTCAATGTGACCTCTTTGTTTCCTGTATGAACGCAGTTTTCTGTGTATCGCAGCATATCTGCTCTGCATGTACCTTTGAAATCACAGAAGAAACTAATGGATGGATTGTGAAGGGCATAAAAGATGCAGTCACCCTCATTCAAAACTACAATAAATTCACCCCCCCCGCCCTCCAAAAAAATAACTAACTAATCTCTTTTCTAAGTGGTCTCTTTTCTCAATGCTTCCTTCCTGCAGCTGTAGACCTGCTCTTTGTTCCTTCCCAGCCCAAGTGCAAAATCCCTTTCAATGCCAACACAGAGATTCACTGCTCGTGGGAACCTGGGCCGTACCCTGCTTTGTACTACACCTTGCACTGGGAGCCTAACCATTGTAGGTGAGGTGAGGTCTAGCACTTCTGAACCTGTTTTGTTTCTCTCAGTGCGTGTACTGGCTGTCACTGAGATTTTTGCTTGCTATAAAGTCTCTAAAGGTCCGGGCAATATGAAGCTGGCACATTTTCATCTATTGCCACTGATATTGCAGAAAGCAATATATGCAGCAGAGTGCTTCCATGCGTTTTCATATTGTATGCCTCACAGCCCTCTCATATATTCTCAGGAATGTGACACAAGTAAAAGGAAACCTTACAAAGGCAGTCATCCAACGCATCTGCTTCTCAAAGCACTCTGATATGTGTGTGTGGGTCACGGCCTGGAACGCTCAGATAAACAAGATGTCAAACAAAACTTGTTTCAATACTGAAATTATTGGTGAGTTTTACTGGTGCCATCTTCCTTTGTTCACCACTATTCTTTTCTCAGTTCATTCAGAGTTCAGTTTCTTTCCACTTCCATGCTCCAGAGCAGCAGGGTCCCCCAAAAGTGAGAGCAGAACGAAAGAAACCTCTTGAAATTTCTTGGAAATTTGATTGTGAGTCCTACGATGAAGCTCACTGCACCATTCAGTATCGCATTAAAAATGAAAAACAGTGGATTGAGGTGAGCAACTGGAGTTTAGGTCTCCCCAATGCTTTCTGATAGCTTGAACAGTCATGGAAGAAATTCTTTGGCTCTCCTCCATTACCTTTTGTTTTTTCCCCATCACTTGTTTTTAACTGTGTGTCACTGTTGGTTCTAATGCTGTTGGCAGCATGTCATCCTGCAGTAGCCTATATTCAGTATTTTCACATTTCGAGAAAAAATCTGGATTGTGCAAGACGTGCTGAGTAGCTTCAGGATGCACATACACTGTCAGTTAATATAGTGCATTTCGCCACGATTGTGTAACATGGCTAAAGTTGTTCCTTGACTTGCTGAGCTAATCTTCTGTGTTTGGTGTTCCTTATTCAGGAACGTGAAAACTATGCCCATGGTTTCATACTGGAGGATGCTGTTCCCTTCTTTCTGTACGAATTCCGGGTGAGGTGTGCCTGCAAAGTAGGCGAATTGGTGCCACTAAGTGACTGGAGCAGCATCTGTGAGGTGCTGACCCCAGAGGCAGGTCAGTGTGGATGTGGGGGGGATTCAGTGGGACAAGTAGTTGCACAGCTCTTGACCTGTTTTCTAGCATAGAAAAAAAAGTTCCGTTCCGTGAAGTTGATGAACTGGTGTCTGTTGTTTGCACTCCTTTGGATGAACTCCTCCTTGGTGTCCCTCCCCTTTAGAGCCTGTTGGAGTCCTGGATGTGTGGGCTCAATGCAGACACGTCAGTGAACATTCTGATTGTGCCCTTTTATGGAAGGTAGCTATAGAAGGAAATAGTATGTAGCGCACTGTTTGTGTGAAATTCTTATGACAGATGGAAAACATGGCTGTACTGACATTTATTTGTGTTTGTCTCCCCTCTCTTTGAGAGACCTCTCACATATCCTCCCCACTGCTCTCTGTCATTTTTCTTCATGTGTCTCTACTTTAGGAGCTCCCACGTCATATGGCCCGGGGAAATGTGTTTGGCTACATAGTGACATTGCAGTACGGCATCAAAAAAAAGAGCACAAACGTATCTGCAGATGCTGTGAAATGGAGAGAAGACGAGCGTGACCGCTGCTGTCGACTCCTAATGTCTCTGAAGGAGGTGACAGGGGTGTACTTGAGAGCATACAGCTTGCAGGGAGCAACAGAGCCTGCCCACCTGGCCCTCTTGGCAAACAGTGGTAGGAACTAGTTTAAGCATCATTCAGAGGTACTTCGCTAGGCCCTAAACGTGTGACATACAGCCAAGTTTATATTTAAATGGCAGAATGTCCCTGTAGATCGCCGTCAAGATGGGCATCTGCTGGTTGCTGTGGGAAAGGATAGGCAAAGTCTCAATGTGTCATGGAACACCTCCGAGCTCAAAGAACCATTACAAGAGTACGTGGTGCAGTATAAGGAGCTGGGACGTAACTGGACCGTGGGATTTGATTGGATAAAAGTTGCGAATACGGAAAAAAGTGTCATATTTTCAGGTGAGTATGAGAAACTGTGACTTCCTTCAGAACATCCCAGTGAGTCTGTTTTTGAAAATTGTGCGAATGGACAATTCACAGGCTAAATGGACGTGCCATATATTATTTTGTAGGCTTAAGGTAGTTAGTATTATTTTGCTCATCTTACAGTGCCTTTTTAGTGTCTTAATGTCATGCATCCACATTTTGGAATATCCTACTTCTAGGATACAGTTGTTTACCGTGACTGCTTGTGTCTGTCTCAACCTGCAGGCAATTTTAGAAATTACACCCCGTACAATGTGTCCTTATTCCACGTCTTTGGAAACCGTGGTCACCTGCTGAAATCCTCCATTGTTTATACTGTACAGGGCAGTAAGTAGCCTTTTTGTATCATCATGAAGCTGAAACATGAAAGCATTTCTGCATGTGAAACATGCTAACTGATAACTGATTTCCATTGGTCCTATTTTTATGTGTTGACTGGATCAAGCAGTTAAACACCAATGACAGTTTCCATCTTTGCTATTCATTTAGTTTTTGGTTTAACATTATTATTTGTGTTTGGAACATATCCCTTGCCATTTTGTCTGTTCTTATTATTTTTTAATTCTCCTTTTCCTTCATTTCCTCAAATGTATTCTCTAGTTCCACCAGAAGTAAGAGGATTCCAGATTTCAAAAATATCTTCCACTGAGGTCACATTAGCCTGGCAGCACATTCCCCTGATCCAGAGAAGAGGGATTATTTTGCACTACATACTAGGACTTGGTGACAATACAGGTACATCAGGATGCAACACAAGCAGACGGTGTTACAGAACCGTTCATACTACTAATTTTCTTACTGACTGCATCTTACTGTTTACTTTGGGAGTGTAATTGGTCCCTAGAAACGGCTTGAATATCATGAACTTGAATATTGGGAAGCTATTTCCATTATTTCTAATGCGGAAAATTATGATTCATTCCAGGTTCATCCAAGAAACACCAATTAATTTCCACAAAATATCCCTAACAGTCTAAAATACCTATTTCAGCATGTTGAAGAACCAATTATTTTACTACCAGACAGTTAATAATGTAATTAATAAGGATTTGTGTGTTTATATGCAGTTTTTTAAAATTTTGTATCACATATTATGTTTTGTTCTTTATTATAAGGAGTAATAACAACAAATATTTAATGGGCAAATTTATTTCAAAATAAAAACAATATGAAATAGAGAAACAATAACATTTACCTACAGTAATTTACCAAAACTGAACCTGGGCCACGTGTCTGAGAAAGCAAGATACCGAGAGTGTGTGCCTGGACTTGTCAGTTCAAATACCAAGCGGGATATTTATTCATGTAGCTTGTTATTATTAGGGACTCTGACACCAAGAGCTTGAATGCCGGGGTATTGGTGTATACTGACTGTACCCACTAGCTTTAAAGTAATCTGATAAATGGCATAACTCCTACTCTCCTTTTCTTGTGATCCCAGAGTACAACATATCTGAGGATAGAAACAACTTCTCTATCCAAAACCTACAGCCAGGTGAAAGCTACAAGGTTTGGATCTGTGCGGTGACTATAAAGGGAAGAGGTCCAAGAACCGTCATTAACTTTATCCACCCAGGTACCATTGAACTGCATTAATCTGCTGGTTCTTCTTGTTCTGTAGTGTTTCCAACATTTAATTATAAACAGTCGTCTAATGTTATTTCAGTTGACTTATAAAGATGCTGCTTCAGTGAAATTGCTTTGGCTATTCACCTGCTAGTGTAGATGGAAGTTTTTAGTATGAATGATATTTACCGATAAGTCTTGACACTGTATATAAAATTATGTTGGCTGTGCATTCAAATTAACTGGGCATCTATATAGATATTTCACTTTCTGCAGTCTTTGAAACCAGGACTATAATGTAAAGGTGCTCAAATTTCTCTGTCTCTTCAGTGCCACCCCGGAATTACATCATCATAATGGTAATGGCCATCCTGTTGATATTACTATTTGGAGTACTATCTCTATTCATCTACTGTCGGTAAGAAGGATTTCTAGTTTATAAGCCTTTTCAAAGAGCTTTTCCTCTTTCTTTAATCTCTACAAAGTCTACCCAAACTGTAACGTACAACTCCACCTCGGAAAAAGTTGGGACGTTATGGAAAATGAAAATAAAAACAGAAAGCAGTGATTTCAAAATGAATATATTCATATTTGCATCCATTCTTGCCATTGAGGCCTGCAACACATTCCAAAAAAAGTAGAGACAGGGAACTTTAGGGCCAATAATGAGTTAAAAAAATGAAGTGAGTAGAAAAGATGATACTCAACAGGTGATTGTCATCATGCTTTGGTATAAAAGCTGCATCCAGGAAAGGCCTAGTCCTTTAGCAGCAAAGATGGGCTGAAGATCGCCAATTTTCCCACAAAAGTTCAAAAGTTTAAAAACAATGTTTCTCAAAGACAGATCAGAAGGGATTTGGGTATTTCACCCTCAACAGTGCATAATATAATTAAAAGATTCAATGAATGTAGAGAAATTTCGGTGCGGAAAGGGCAAGGGCGCAACTCTAAGCTGACTGCCTGTGATCTCCAATCCCTCAGACGGTGCTGCATCAAGAACCGTCATTCATCAATAAGTGATATAACCACATGCTGTTAACAGTATGTCAACAGTGTCCAGAAATGTCGTCGAATTCTCTGGGCTTGGAGGCATCTGGGACGGACCATCACACTGTGGAAACGTGTATTGTGGCCAGACGAATCAACATTTCAGGTCCTTTTTGGAAGAAATGCACGTCGTGTCCTCCGATGGTCCTCAAAAAAGAAAAGGACCATCTAGACTGTTACCAGCTACAATTTCAGAAGCCAGCATCTGTGATCTTATGGGGTTGTGTCTGTGCCTGGGGCAAGGGTAACTTGCACTTCTGTGAAGGCACCGTTAATGGTGAAAAATACGTACAGATTTAGGAGCAGCATATGCTGCCTTCAAGATGACATCTCTTCCGTGGATGCCCGTGCATATTTCAGCAAGACAACGCCAAAACACATTCTGCGTGCGTTACAAAGGCATGGCTGCATAGGAAGAGGGTGCCGGTGCTCGACTGGCCTGCCTCAAGTCCTGACCTGTCGCCAACTGAGTGTGGCACGTTTTGAAACGCAAAATGCAACAACAAAGACCCCATACTGTTCCACACCTTAAGACTTGTTTGCAAGAAGAATGGGACAAAATCACACCTGAAACACTCAATAAATCAGTGTCTTCAGTACCTCAATGTTTATTAAGTGTTGTGAGAAGGAAAGGCAATGTTACAAAGTGGTAAATTCTACTCTCCCAACTTTTTTTGGAAAGTGTTGCAGGCCTTCAATGACAAGAATGGATGTACATTTCATTACAAAATTTTTAAATTTTGTCTTACTTTAGTAGGCCTAAATAGTTAAAGGGCTAAGAGTAATGAAGGAATTATTCGTTATGAATGACAGTACCATATATAACACACTGGTTAAGGTCATAGACTTATAACCTGGAAAGTGCTGGTTAAATCCACTAAGATGTCTCACTGCATGTAGTATTGTAGTTGGTGCTGTTGCCTTTGGATCTCCTGATGTAGTTCCCTATTGCAAGGTACAATGATGCCTTGGTTTACACCCTCCCGATTTACGGCCTCCTGATAGAACGTCTCTTGTTTTTATTTGTATTTTCCATACTGTCCCACCTTTTTCCGAGTTGGGGTTGTATATTGGATCAGTGCTTTTACAGCAGCAAATTATTCCTATTGAAATAAGGAGTCTCCCTTTGTCTTTCTTTGCAAAGCAGGTGGCAAGTGTCTTGTCCCATGGTGCCCAGCTGGTGCAATGATAAAGTGCCTGACCCGATCAATAGCCGTCTCTTCAAACCAGATGAGGTAAACCATATGAAATGGACATAAATTCTATTAACTATTGAAACATGTATTTTTATTTTGCATAAGTCACATATATTATTTGGTAGATGCATTAGCAAATGCAGGGCAGCACGGTGGCTCAGTGAGTAGTGCTGCTGCCTCCCTATGTCATTGTGGGTGTAGGTTCAAATCTGCCTCAACCTATGTGAAGTTAGCATTTTTTCATGTCTTTGTGGGTTTCCCCAGCCAATCCAACCACTTGCATTTCAAGTTAATTTGTCACTCTAAATCACTCAGAGTTTGAACATGGGTGCACAGGTGTCGCCACCTTGTGACACGCTGGTGTCCCATCCAGGGTATAGTTTCCTATCCTAGTACCCAGTGATTCTGGAATAGACTCTGGACCACTGCAATCCTGACCAGGATTAAGCAGGTAACAGAAGAATTAGCAAAAGTGCTACCTATAGTTGACAGCTATGCTTATCTATACAGATGTTTTTTTTTCTTTCTGTAACTACTTATGTTAATTATGTTGGTCTTGGGCACATGAGCTTTAAGCATGGATTTTTTTGGCATACATCAGATCCCTTATAATTCTGTTGTGATTTACATAAGTTTTCTCCTGCTATTCTGGTCTTGTCAGTTAGAAAGTTCAACTTTTTAGAGCAAAACTCCCAGTCCTGTTATAGAAACATAACTGTCTGGGCAGGTTGTTAATGTCTTTGTGCTACTCTTTGTGCACACAGCGTTGTTTCAGTGCTTGGAATGAGCCGTCTCCTCCCGAGACCAACCACAACATGTGTCAGGTAGAAGTAATAGAGCATGAGGCTAGTGAGGACAAGTCCTGTCTGGAGAAATCACAGATTTCTGATGAATGTACAAAAGGACAGATCTGTGAGCTGTCAGATTGGAATCTGCGGGAGAACCAAACTTTGGAGAAACAACAGGAAGAAGAAGAGAATGACAAAGACAAGGCCTCCAGCTGCTCCTCTATGAGGGAGCAGAACGTGGACCTAATCGATGGGGTTGAGGATTACAGCACAGTGAGGGACACAGACGATTGGACTGAAGAGAACATGAGTGCTACGGACACACAGCAGTTCTTCTCAGACTATGAGAAGCACTTCATGCCCTCTCCATATGAATTGTAGAACTGGCTTTAAAATGGCTCTTATATGCGTAAGAACTAAGGAAAAAAATATTTGGTACAGCACAAACTACAGGCCTCCACAGACATACATTGAGTTTAAAATATTTTCTGAGCGAAATAAATACTGTAAATTGCAACAAACGCTAATGTGACAGCACAAAATGTGATCTTATTGCTGACTCTTATTTGCTAAAAGGCTAATAAAGAGTGATTTTCATATAGCTTGATTTTGGTAGACTGGTTTGGGTAAAGTTACAAAGGCTTTAAACTTTTGTGTTAGCTTGAGCCGAAAGTATTACATTGTCTTTACCTTGTAACAACCTTCTTACATGTCTATTCTTTGCCACCAGTGCTGTAATTCACCTCAAAAAGTCTTTTACAACATTTTAAAGCAATATGTTTGTACAATATATGAAGGGTGCCTTAGTCTTTATTCTGTATATATGTAGAAATTTCATTCCATGTTACTACATTTTGTAAGTAAATTTCCTGTTTTTGAACGAGCTGTCGTCTTTTTCTACTATATGCGTATTTGACGTTTAAAAAGCCTTCAATTCGGACAAATACATTTGAGTTTAAGGACTTAAATGTCTGACTACTTAACTAGTTGCTGGGTTAACATGTTTTTTTTGTTTTGTAGGTCACTTCTGTATACAGTTGACACAGTCTGCTCACATTATAATATACAGTACTGTGCAACAGTCTTAGGCACCTGTGGGGAAAAATGCTATACAGCGAGGATGGTTCCAGAAATAGTGCCATGAATACTTATTAATCAATAAACCTTCTAAAAAGTGCAGCAGACAAAAAAACCCTCAATCAGATCAATATTTGGTGGGACCACCCTTTGCCTTAAAAACAGCATCAGTTCTCTTATGCAAACTTGCATGCAGTTTAAGGTAGAGGTTGGTAGGTTCTTCCAAACATTTTGAGGAACTGGCCACAGTTCTTCTGCACACTTTGACTGTCTGTGTTTGTCCTCCTAGACTGACTGGATCGTGTTGAGATCAGGGCTCTGTGGGGACCAGACCATCTGTTGCAGGATTCCTTCTTTTTGCTCAACATAGTTGTGTATGACTGAGATTGGGTGTTTGAGGTCATTCTCAGGCTGCACAATGAATTTGGGACCAACCAGAAACCTCCCTGATGGTAGATAAGATTCTACCTGCACTTCTCAACACACATTGAAGTTGCACCCCTAAGACTTTTGCACACTACTGTACATGTACTGATTGGGAATTTGCTGTATGTAGCACAAAGCTGACGGCAGTTGTGATTTTTGTTTCTTAATGGCTCTATTTTTTATACGTCGCATATAATGTATCTGTTGAGCTTTGCGGATGGACCTCTGCTGCGCATCTAAGAGCCGGCGGTCACCTTCTTACTCTCAGGCGACAGCGAGGACTGTTGAATATCGCGTCTCACCCGTCCGCCCCTCCTGATTGGTTAAAGAGCGCTGCTTCTCTCAATCCCATTGGCTGAAGTGGGAGCTGTATCCGGTGATCTGGAGCGTCGAGAAGAGAGGAAGCGGCGTTGGAGCCGGCGTGCGCTGTAGCCCTCTTTTCCGTTCCTAATCCGCCTCGCGCGGCACCGCAGCGGTCGAACCCGCGCTGATCCAGTGAGAAACAGAGCAGCCCAGTAGCCTTTGCTACACCGTAGGGGACGGTAGTCACTCATTGCTTTGCTGTGATCCAGATCAGACAGTTCGACGCGTGACTTAATCCGCGATAACTAACTGCAGGTAACAATCGACGTGCTCTACCACTACAGTCAGTGAACTGCTTTGCTAAAGTCGCCGATTAGTAACTACATTCGTGCTGTTCACTTTTGCGAGGCAGCTAACTAGTTTAGCAACTAAGCAGCTGAGGAAAAACATCCGGGGTGCCTTAACATGTCATGAAGAGTGTACTTTACACCAGGCTCTTTGGGTTTTTTAAAAAAAATGAATTTCTGATTAAGATGTGAGCGCTTGCTGGGGGTCTTCGTCGAGCGCAGTGGCAGTTGGGTAACTTGTGGACGGGCTGCCGGTCGGGTGTGTGGAGCCTAGCTACAGACCCGGCGGAGGAGGCCATGCGGGCCTGGTCTCGAGGCGAAGCCACGGACTGGCGGGAGACTCCGCCCCACAGGGTGGCGCGCGCTCTCCGGCTGACTCGGCGCCGACGGCCGGGACTCACGTGGATGCGGCTTTTCTACAAACACGGCCCGTTAGACGCTCTACAGACAGGCGGGATTTTTTTCTCTTGGCGACGTTGGGGGTCTAAGAAAGCGTGTGTTTTCATACTTAGACAGCAGACGGCCGCGGTGGAGACGGTTCAGGGCGGAAGGCGGACGTCGTGTGGGGGGAAGGGCGGCATTAGCGCCCCTAAGCCGGACTGAGCAGTCCGAGCAGGAGGGCAGGGCGGTGCTGCTTACTTTTATTATTATTATTATTATTATCTTTCTTTCTTTCTTTCTTTCTTTCTTTCTTTCTTTCTTTCTTTCTTTATTTATTTATTTATTTATTTATTATTTATTTATTACTTGTTCATTCTTATTTAGATGGCATGTCGGTCTATGAGGACTAAAAGTATTAAATAATGAACTTGACAATGTTGTATTCATTTATACAAGCAGGTTACTGTACTGTTACTGTAAGAATCTTTACTTGAGGGGGGCCAGAGCAAAAGAGGGATTTTACATGTATATTTAACTTCTTTTTCATTAGCTTGTGGCATTGTGTCATTTCTTTGAAGGTTGTCCTTTGCTTGTTTTGTTAATTTGTAAAGTGGTTTACTTGTTTCATTGAAAACATCTTGGCAACTTCATTGCACTTGCTCTGGCTCTGAACTTCTTTTTTGTAAAAGAATGAAAAATAACACCTTTAATCACAAGGTTTGTGTAAAAATGGTCATGCATTTCATACATTTAAAATGAGTGGCAGTGGAACGTGAATTCTAAACATCAGTTTTCTGTGGTAGCCGTTATATGATGGGTGTTTCCATTTGGTGGTTTTCTTTCAATGCATATTGTGTGTCTGAGTTGTTTTGTCCAGGATTTTACATATCATCATCATCATCATCATCATCATCATCTCATCTAGTCCTGTTCATGTCTGCTTGCTCCTTGTTGTCCAGGATGGAGTGGCAGCCAGATCAGCAAGGACTCCAGCAGGTTCTCCAGCTCCTGAAGGACTCACAGTCGCCAAACACGGCCACGCAGAGAGCTGTTCAACAAGTATCCTACTGCTCGTGTCACCCTTAGACTCTTAAAGCAATGGGACAAGTAACATGATCAGATGTTTTAAGTGACTTAATGCAGACGTAATAAACCTATTGCTATGAAGATCTCGGTAAATCTTTGGAACAGTGGGGTATGACTTTATGATGAACTCTAAAGGGAAGAATGTGGGTGTTGTAGACTCAGCCTTGCAACTTAGAATTAGCAGTGAATAGTGTAGTGACTATGATATGGGTAAATGTGTCCTTAACAATGATGCCAGAAACTGGAACAGCTGAATCAGTACCCAGACTTCAACAATTATCTCATCTTTGTCCTCACAAGGCTCAAAACCGAAGGTGATTCTATTCAGTTACTTGACATGTAGAATCTTGGCTTCTGAAAAATACACTGCCTAAAGCTTGAAGGTTAGTTGGGCAACATTCCATTGTTTCTAGTCACCAAAGATCTGTTATTCACTCTACCTAGATGAGCCGACTCGCTCTCTCAGCGGGCTGATTTTGAAGAACAATGTCAAGGCCCACTACCAGAACTTCCCCCCAGCAGTGGCTGACTTCATCAAGCAGGAGTGTGTCAATAACATTGGAGACCCCTCCCCTCTCATCCGTGCCACAATCGGTAAACCTTGGATAGAGCTGGAGATCTGCAGAAGATGTTTTCATCTGTGACATGATCTTAGATTTCTGGCACTTTGTTTTTCATGATTTTTCTCCTGCCTTTCTTTATTGCACAGTGTTTAATTTTTTGGTCTCTAGAGGTGATGTTCACTGACTGCTGATGCCACTGATGGTTAGTTGTAGGATAGTTGTATTTATATTGTCTGATCCAGAGACTTGTCACACATAATATCTCTATTTTCTTTTGTGAGCTGTGTGTGGATGGTGGTTTGTTGCATCATAAATCATTTTTCTCTCCAGGCACTGATGTAACTTACATGAAGAAAGCATTTTTGTGAGATTAAATGACGCCGTGATATCAGCAGAGCTCAGTTGTGAAAGATAGGGAATGTTGACCGATGTTGTCTCTGCCTATTGCCTTTAGTCTTCTCTGGCTTTTCCTCTGTTAGCAGTCTGTTGCTTAACTCAAATTTTTTTCCTTCCTCCTCATTTAGGAATCCTTATCACAACTATTGCCTCCAAAGGAGAGCTGCAGACGTGGCCAGACCTCCTACCTCAATTATTCAACCTCCTCAGTTCAGAGGACTACAACACTTGTGAGGTCAGTACATATCATTTTGACAGGTTTTTGCTTTTCATATTCTGTACTGATTATGCCACCCTTTTGGCTTCTGTAGTCTCTATAAAACAGTGGTCATTGGTTTCGTTTTCTTCTGTGGTCCCCTGGTGAACTTTATTTTTCTTCTCTTTCTTTCTCTTTGCAATTTTTTTCTCTGTCTTGCTGTTCTACCTCCAGCTTAACCATCTTTATTGTACCCCATGATCTGGAAATGATGGACAACCTTCAATCATGAGCAACCATGATAATAGATATACTCATACTGTCTGATCCAGAGCCATATCCACTTCTACTGCACTGTCCTTGTTCTGTATGACACTTCTAACAGCTGCATCTCTTTGTAGGGCTCTTTTGGTGCCCTGCAAAAGATCTGCGAGGACTCGTCTGAGCTTCTAGATAGCGATGCACTCAATCGCCCACTGAACATCATGATCCCCAAGTTCCTGCAGTTCTTTAAGCACTGCAGCCCCAAGATCAGGTCCGTCTTGAAGCATCCTTATTCTCTTGGGATTTTTTGCTGCCTGCTTTTGTCTCGCTAACTCTTTGGGCCTTTTTTTCCCCTTTTTTTTAGATCGCATGCCATTGCCTGTGTGAACCAGTTCATCATTGGTAGAGCACAGGCCCTCATGGACAACATCGACACCTTTATTGAGGTTCGTGGTGGTAGTCATCTTAGTGTACCTTGAGAATACTGGACAATCCATATCTATGTTTTAAATGTTTTGGCTTTCTATGCAGAGCTTGTTTGCACTGGCTGCAGATGAGGATTCTGAGGTGAGAAAGAATGTGTGCCGTGCCCTGGTCATGCTCCTGGAGGTTCGCATTGATAGGCTGATCCCTCAAATGCACAGCATTATACAGGTAAGGCCTCGATTTCCTCAAAGCCTCTCACCATGGGTACATCCATCTGCTGGAGGTTTGCTCATGGGACCAGTCACTCCAGTTCTCATGCAGTTATTTTCTGTTCCAGTACATGTTGCAACGCACCCAGGATCCAGATGAAAATGTGGCCTTGGAGGCTTGTGAGTTTTGGCTCACTCTGGCAGAGCAGCCCATCTGCAAGGAGGTCCTGGCTGGACATCTGGTTCAGTATGTGTCTCAGCTACATCAGTGGGATTTTCACCATTAGAAGCAAACATGACTTTCAAAGGAGTTTGAACTAGGAAGTCTAGCTAACCCAATGTCATGTTATTCTCTTACCACACAGGCTCATTCCTATCCTGGTGAATGGAATGAAATACTCTGAGATTGACATAATCTTGTTAAAGGTGAGTCTGGGTGTTCCCCATCACACAAACGCTTGGCTTGCTGAATCTTTTCATGCATTACCGTTTGTCCCTGGGTGTGATGACCACTTTATTCTTGATACTCAACTGTGATGTTTATGTATTCATGCTGTCTGACCCCACTACATCCTCTAGAGTATAAACTGTAGACACCACTATGACTCACTCAGTTCTTTTTGCTCTGGTGTGCATCTCATCAGGGAGACGTAGAGGAGGATGAGGCAGTGCCTGACAGCGAGCAAGACATCAAGCCACGTTTCCACAAGTCACGAACCGTTACTCTGCAACATGAGGGTGGAGATGGTGAAGTGGGCGAAGACATTGAAGAGGAGGATGACGATGATGATGACACGCTGTCTGACTGGAACCTCCGTGAGACTTCTTCCTGTGATAATTTCCAAGTTTACAAAGTGGATATTGTAGCTTTGTCTTATACAAGTACAGGTGGTTCTCGACATGAAGGGGTAACATTTTGATAATTCCCTTATTTTATTATGTAAACCCTGAGAATATGTAGAAACAGTTAACCTCATGAATCCTATGTTGTTTAATAGGGTTTTTTTAATATTTTTGCTCATTTCACACATTAATGTACAGTAGATATATTCCAAGACACTCAGCGGATGCCTGAAACTGCGGATAGTACCACACTCTATATATACTATGTTTTTTCTACACGTACATACCTATGACAAAGTTTATAGGCACAATAAGAGATTAACAGCGATAACTAATAATAAAATAGAACAATTATAACAATATACTATGAGAAGTTATGTGAATGTGGCCTCTCTCACCTTGATACCGCAACAGTAGCCCTCTCGGGCATCAGATCAACTAAATGACTAACAGGCGCATAGCGTATCCACACTGCATACGCTGAACAAAGGGACGATTCGCGTCCCGGGCGGGACGGTGTGAGATTTCATCAAGCTACTCAGAACGGTGCACAATTTAAAACTTATGAATTGTTTTTGTCTGGAATGTTCCATTTAATATTTTTGGACCATGGGTGATTGCAGGTAGCTGAAACCATGGGTAAGGGGGGACCGCTATATAAATAATATGAATATAGAAAAAGCAATATAGTACATTATAATAATATTTTTTGTTGTACTGTTCATTTCCAAATCTATTTAGAAACAGCACCAGAACATTTGCATATTTTCTTGGTAGCCATTGCAAATAAAATAACTTCACAAAGTAAATGAAATAGCACATCTGTAAATAAAATGCATTTCACTACTAGAAACCCAAACATTGACTGATACCAAATGTTAGTACTTGAAAATAATATGCTGCGGTAATGTTGAAATAATACTAGTATAGAATAATAATTGTTGATGGTTGCTTTGTGGCAACGCTGCTAGCCTGTGTTATTTGGCAGATAGAGCCCTATGATATGCGTAATTTGATGACTGTAAGCCTCCATGTCAGTAAGCCTGAGTTGTCGCAAGTAGAGGATGACCTGTTAAGTGGGGGGGAAAGCAGTCATCACTGTAGCAGTTCAGTAGGTACAGTAGGTTTGCTGTTTGCGTACCACAATGTAGTGTTTATATCCAAACCAAAACAACTGGCTCCAAGCAAGCCCTGTTTCTCAGTGTTTGTCACATTTTTGATTGTTTTGTTTTAGTGAAAATAGTACATCATATACAGTTTAGCTTAATTTTTTTTTTACCCTTGCTGTCATGATAATGACATGACATGATAATATTCGTAACTGTATATTTGCATAAGCCTTGGACTGCAGAAAGTTATCAGTGGATAGAGATGATGTTCAGCTCCAGCTCCTTGTGTTTCCTAGAAGACAGCAGTATCCTGTTTAAAATGCATTAAAGACTACAACAGGATGTTGTTTGGGAATCACTTGTGAACTTTTTGAAGAGACATAAGATTAGTGCTTAAAGTGTATCTAAAGTTGCTGATGTTTATTTAAAAGGATTCAAAAGTTGCCACATCAATGTGAGGAGTAACTAGAAACATCCAGCCTTTTCTTAGTCTGTGATGCTGTATGTATTTATAATGTCTAACCCAGACGTAGCAGTTCTGCTTGGTGGCATGCAGTACAATCCAAGTTTTTTGGTCCTTCTGTAGTGTGACACAGCACTACGTTTATACCTGGTTGAACCCTTGATAATTCATACTGCTGATACGTGTAGAGGACCTGTTTTCTTGTGAGTGAGCATGGAGGATTATGGAAATTTAGCCTGAAACAGTTATTTCGCCTGCAGGTAAATGCTCAGCAGCTGCACTGGACGTCCTGGCCAATGTGTTCCGTGATGACCTCCTCCCACACCTCCTTCCACTGCTGAAAGAGCTGCTCTTCCACCAGGACTGGGTCATTAAAGAGTCTGGCATTCTGGTTCTGGGGGCCATTGCAGAGGGTAGGGCTATCTGTATCTCATCTATTCTTGACAAAGTGCCCCCCCCCCCCCCCAGACTTCCAGTTGTTTTGAAACCACCTCAGCCCATTTTGTGTGTGTGTGTGAGAGTGTGAGAGATGTTTAGAGAAACTGCATCTGTAGAACTAGGAAGCACAGCTGACTTCTCATTTGAGTTTGGTTTAGAAATAGCAGCATGTTTTCCCTTGTTCTGAATACTAAATATTTCAAAGTATTCAGTTTGCTATATACATTCAAAAGAACAAATGTTGTATAATTGCTGGCAAGGCAGAGCAAGTGTAGCAGCTCTATCTATCTTTTTATTTGTTAAGTTTTTCTTTACATTTAGATAAAATTTGCTTTTCCAAAGCAATTCTCACCTGCAACCTACCTATTAACAGTGATGTGCCTCTTTGTACAGCTGATGAACTGTCTTTCTTTTAGTGGCATAAACTGAACCTTCATTTATAAGGTGGAATTTGGTTTTTGTTTTTTCTGTTTTTATAAATCACACGGTGAAACTTTAATCTCCTGTGCAAAGTACTCAACAACTGTTTACCATTGTGATTGACCCAGTTTGCAAAGGTTAATAGGATAAAAATTAATTGGATTTGATGTGAGGGTTTAACATTGTTTTATTGCATAGGAGTGCCCTCCATTGATGGGATACTACTTTTTTTTTTTTTTTTTTTTTTTAAGTAATTGAGTTGCGGGGTTTTTATTATTGGAAAACGGCTGCCGATCCAGTGCAGTTTATCTGTCGTTGAGCCTGTTGCAGTCACTGCGAAGGCTGGAGCTGTGGAAATGATGATCAGTCCTCATTGAGTGTCTGTGATGCTCCATGTATTCATACTGTCTGATCCACCCGAGTGCTGCTTTCTAACATGCAGTCAGGCCTTTTCCAGATCTCCTTAATGTACAAGCGCAGCTCATTAGAAGGTTTGAGCCTTTTGACAAAATTGTTATATGATGTTTATTGGTGTATATGAACAGCTTGATCCTTTCCCAAGGCCAGGCCAAAGCAATTATCTGTAGTCATCTTTAAAATTGATATTTTGTGGCAGTAATCTCTGTGCATACACATGACCCAGTGAGGTGTATTGTCACCCTCTGTTCTCTCCTTGCACCCCAGGCTGTGTTCAAGGTATGGTGCCATACCTGCCAGAGCTTATCCCACACCTCATCCAGTGCCTTTGTGACAAGAAGGCTCTGGTGCGATCCATTGCCTGCTGGACTCTCAGCCGCTATGCCCACTGGGTGGTGAGCCAGCCCCCTGACTCCTACCTCAAGCCCCTCATGACTGAGCTGCTCAAGAGGATCCTGGATGGCAACAAGAGAGTGCAAGAGGCTGCCTGCAGGTTTGTGTCTTGTCATTTCTTTGGTTGAATTAAGTTATGAATGTATATTACTCATCGTGGTTAAGGGGTTTAATGAAAAGTACTGATTTAAAACTATGCACTCAGCTGCTACTGGACTCCATGCCTTCCTTCGGGGGTCTGAGAACTTTTGTTATTGTGTGGAAGAGAGAAACACAGGCAGCATAGTCTCCAACCTTCTTTTACGTGCTTACTTCCCCTCATCTGCAATATTCTCTCCCAGTGCATTTGCCACCCTTGAGGAGGAGGCATGCACAGAGCTGGTGCCCTACCTAAGCTTCATCCTGGACACGTTGGTTTTCGCCTTCAGCAAATACCAGCACAAGAACCTGCTTATTCTGTACGATGCCATTGGCACACTGGCCGACTCAGTAGGCCACCATCTCAACCAGCCGGTGAGTTTGACCCTAGAACGGTCTACCAGGACAAAGAACTATGCTGTTAGTTTGTTTGAATAGACACGCAGTGGTTGGTTGGAGCTCTGTGAAGTATGCTATGCATCTGTCCAGTTTTCAACATTTGTTTGTCTTAGTAACATATATCAGCCAGCCTATACATTTAAATTTACCTTTCCCTATAACCAGGAATTTTCACTATTGCAGAACTAATATTTAATAGCATTCCCTGTATTCTTGCTAAATTGTCATGCTGTCTGCAGGAGTACATTCAGAAGCTTATGCCACCACTCATTCAGAAGTGGAATGAGCTGAAGGATGAGGACAAAGATCTATTTCCTCTTTTGGAGGTAGGCGTGCTGTTAGCTCCTTGTTGGTTTAAAGGATGAACAGGGGACAGGGTTTGTCTTTTTTCCAGTGGCTGCATTTTTTTAAAACTGTCTCTGTCACCCGCAGTGTTTGTCCTCTGTGGCTACGGCCCTGCAGAGTGGCTTCTTGCCCTATTGTGAACCCGTATACCAACGTTGTGTCACACTGGTGCAAAAGACCCTTGCCCAAGCCATGGTGAGACTCCACCACATAATCTGTACCACTCACAGTTCTTCCCCTTTGTCTGTTGAAATTTAGTTTGCATGCTACGATGCTTGTATGATTCCTCATTCCTATCTGATCTGTTTTTGTTCATCTGTTTGCTTCTAGTGGCTGGGTTTTTTTTTTTTTTTAATGACCCTCCCCCTGTTGCACTCATAAAGGATGAATTTTTCTGTCCATTGTCAGATGTACCACCAGCACCCAGACCAGTATGAGGCTCCTGACAAGGATTTTATGATCGTGGCACTGGACCTGCTAAGTGGCCTGGCTGAGGGGTTGGGTGGCCATGTGGAGCAACTGGTTGCCCGCAGCAATATTATGACCTTGCTCTTCCAGTGCATGCAGGTGGGACCCTTGCAGAGAAAAAAATTTTGTGCTATAGTTCTGTTTGCCAAGTATGAAGGCAACACGATCTTTAAGACTTGTGCCTCTTGAGGTATTATCACAAACTTATTAGCTGTGTCGTTGTATCATCCCCAGGATACGATGCCAGAAGTGCGCCAGAGTTCATTTGCCCTCCTGGGGGATCTGACCAAAGCCTGCTTCCCTCATGTGAAGCCTTGCATTGGTGTGTAATTCCTTTTTTTTGACTTGCATTGTATATGCTCAGTAGAGCAGTTTTTAAAAGGATGTGTGCTGACATTGCCTCTGTATTTTCTCCTTTACTAGCGGAGTTCATGCCCATCCTTGGGACCAATCTGAATCCTGAGTTCATTTCTGTGTGCAACAATGCCACATGGGCCATTGGGGAGATCTCCATGCAGATGGGTAAATTCCTGGGATTGTTCTTGCTTTGCTAGTTCGGCAGGTGGAAGGGCAGAGGTTGTGTGGAATCTCTCTATCGCACGCACTTATTGACAGGAATGCATCTACATATTGCTTCCTTGGGCTTGTTGGTGCCTGTCTCCATCTTGCTGTTGGCTCTTAGCAGTGTTTGTAGGTTTACTGGATGGCTGCTGAATACTATCAAACACTGGAAGTGCCTCTCAGTAACAGGTTTTCAAGTGTGCGTGTGTTCCTGTGTGGCATACGAGCGGTCTGAATGGTGACAGTGTACAATATCCCAACAGGCACATGTAACAGGAAAGAGGGATATGAATATTCACATGAGCTAGGAAAGGAACCTGGCATTTTTTTGTGTGAATGCTCGAGAGCAGTCGAGTGTTGGTTAATGACATTCTACAAAAGCCGGGCTGCTTTGGCACTTCAATCCTTGGGCTTTCTCATGCACTCTGCAAACACAGCATGCTAGCTGAGCGCTTATTACTCTGTGTGTGGTAGACTCACGCTGTTTGTTTGGCTTTTACAGGAGTGGAGATGCAGCCGTATGTGGGTCTGGTTCTTGGCAACCTGGTGGATATCATAAACAGGCCCAACACACCCAAGACTCTCTTGGAGAACACAGGTATTGATATTTTTATGTCTTTGAGATGTTTTTGAATAGGTCAGGACTGAGCAGCCCTGTAAGAGATTGTCCTCAGTACACTTACTCTGAAAAATTGTTCAAGGTCCTAAAAAAATTTTTTTTTGGTTGAATTTAATTTAGGGCACCAATGATGATGTGTTTTAAAAAAAAAGACATTTAAATCAATCTATAGGGGAGATTTTAGGCTCATAATCTGATGATCAATATTTTTAAAAGCAATTCTTGATGCAGAAATTATGCTGTGTTCAGCTGTTTGTTCTGTGGCCTTAATCCTCTCCCTTCCCATCCTTGTTATAGCTATTACAATTGGGCGGCTTGGCTACGTATGTCCCCAGGAGGTGGCGCCCATGCTTCAGCAATTTATTCGACCCTGGTACGTAATCCTCTGGTACTGACAAGAGTCACCCTCCCCCTTGCTATTGGAAAAATAGGTAAAGAACTGACAATTCCTGTGAAATTTCAATGGTAAAGTTGTTACAAGCTTAACTGAAATATCTGGCTGTTGACATAAATATGGGTTTTGCTTTCATCTGCATTTAGGAGATGAGATCAGTTGCTTTACAGTGAACTGTTTTTTCCTCCCACCCCCAGGTGCACATCACTGAGGAACATACGAGATAATGAAGAGAAGGACTCTGCCTTCAGGGGAATATGTGTGATGATCGGGGTGAACCCTGGTGGGGTGGTACAGGTGAGCAGAAACGGCAAATTCTAGATGTCCCCTTGGTCATGGGCAGTAAATTCCTTGTTATAGAGGGTTCCATATGGGCACAATTAAAGTTTTTATAATTTGTCAAAGCTTAGGATCCTTGCTCTGGTGTATTCTGGTCAACATAAACAGTCTGTCTATGGTTGTAGTTTTTAAGGTGATAAAACTGGTAATGAAGAACTGCTGGTCAAGTATTTTAACAAAGCTTCCCGGTTTACTTTTTTGCAGGATTTCATATTCTTCTGCGATGCTGTGGCCTCATGGGTACACCCTAAAGAGGATCTGAGGGATATGTTTTACAAGGTGAGAAGTGACTTTTTCCATCCCTCACCACTTTAGATTAACAAGATAGCCGTAATGCTTCTTGGTTACTCGATTCCTATGCACCCAGGGTGAAGGTTGTGTTGTCTTTTGCTGTTTTAATTTCTTACTTGGCTGTTAACTTACATGCAGCATGTCTCTGACTGCTTGTGTTTCATGTGCATTGGGTAGATCCTCCATGGCTTCAAGGATCAGGTTGGTGAGGAGAATTGGCAGCAGTTCTCAGAGCAGTTTCCCCCCTTGCTGAAGGAACGGTTGTCTGCCTGCTATGGTGTGTAGCCATGCCCCCACCCTTGGCACAGGACACCAGTGTGAGGTACACAAATGCTTTTTGATTAACAGAATGTGCATGGATAGAAGGATTATGAAAAAACATGCTAAGGAAAGGGGATTGATAACTGTGTGCACATGTGATTTTAATGTATTTGCCTTAAGACCAACATAGAAGCATTTTCTGAATTTCAGCAAACTTATTTTGCAAAACTTTGTCTAGCACCCCCCCCCAACCCACCCACATTCTGTGTTATTTGTCTTGTAGGTACATCTTTGGGAGGGTTACTGGGAAAGTCATCCATCTGTGTTGCACTGCCCTGATCGTGCGGGAGAGGGATGCGACTGGCCTGTTCCTCCGGACGGCCTCCACGCCCTCTGTGTCTGCGAGGGAGGGTGGGACGGGTTGGAGGGGTGGGGAGGGAGGGGGGAACCTCTTGTTCAACACCGAGTCGGGCGCACTTAGAAAAACCAAACCACGGGACGTAGTGGGTGGGAAGCGTAGAGGGGAGTGCAAACCGCTTCTGACAATTTTAAAAAGGAGGAAGCATCATTTTTATAAAATGGAGGGATAGAAAATGCTTCCTATTTGGACTTTGTCTGGGTCCGTCAGTAACACGGGCAATAGGACAGGCGCTTGTTAGATGTTCAGAGATAATTGTTGAGTCGTGATGGGGACACCTGAGATGAGCTGTGGTTCATATCACAAGCAGGGGCTGGAAGTGCACACCTGCAAGAATGGAGAAGTGCACCTTCTTAAAAATGCTGATTATTATAATGGGGAGACAATGCATCCTTATAACATGACAATTTGTTCAGACCTAGTGTAAATAGACACCTTTCATACCTTCCCCACAGTTTTTATTCTTTCCGTGATTGCAGAACCATTGTTAAATAATTTGATTTTATCCTCCAAGACTTTTTGACAGTGAAGCAATCCTTGTGGGAATCATCATTTCAAAGACAATTTGGTTGAAGAAAGTAAAAGAATGATGACATTTGCACGGTGGTGGTCGCATTCAGTTAAGTGCTGTTATTTGCAACTGTGCTGCGAACCTGTCAAAGTTTTTATTTGCATATGCAGGGATGTTTGATACAAGGTACTTAATACTTGTTACCCCCCCCTTTCTGGCCGTAAAACTGTGACCAACTAATCCTTTAACGTAACATAAGCAATGCAGAGCAAGGGAGGTGTTGTACTGAAACCCACTGATGCCATATTGAGAAGCAAGCTTATGTTCGTTTAATAGACAATTTGTGCTGCAAGGAGACTTATACTGTAGTAGATTTTCTGTTTGCTGCTACTGCCTTTTAAAATGTATTTAATACAGATTTAAAGACATGAGATTAAAGTAGGTGCTCATCGATATCACACAATATGAAGTCGAAACTTATCTTCATAGATTATGATGATCCACGAGACATTTTTGGTGGGATTGTTTTGAATGCCGGTAGGCTTGTTCTGATTTATACCTTGAATGAAAGAAGCCTTTCAAATTACTTTTGATAGGGTGTGTAAAAGTGTAACCTTATTTGATAAATTGTAGGAATTGTTTGTTGGAGGGACTTGGACATTACTTTGTGCACATTTAATACCATTGGATACTGATGACCTTTAGGCTTGTCCCCTGACAGTGGCACCCTTGAAATACCTGGTGTGATATCGTGAGGTGAGATGAGGTGGCAGATCCTGCCAAGGCCTTGCCTTTTTGACAGTGGTGAACAGAGTCCACAATACATAGTTTCAGCTTAGCACTGCTCTGTTCTGCGCCGTACAATATGCAGCTGCACACCGAGTATGGGACAGTTGTTGAGGGTAGTGGCTCGGGGGAGAGGGGGTCAACATATGTAATTCTGGATAATGAATCACATCACAGCAGATAAGTACAACTTGTTGATCTTGTTTTGGGGATAAAAGAGCAATGCTAGTCTGTCTGTTTTCACTGGATAGTTGTACATGACAGGATTTGGCATTGTGTGTAGGTGTCATTAGACTCATAGTCCTCCTAGTCTGAAATGCATGTGCAACCGTTTTACTGATTTTTGTACAGTAATCGAAGATGTCAGCGCTGTTCTTCAGTGCAGTGCTGTCCTATATTGAGTACCAGCACTGAAGTTTTGCCAAGGTTACGTGATACACAGGTGACCTTTGAAGAATTTTGCAGTACTAATACTGTCTGTAGCATCCCTGCTTCCATGCCAGTTTGCACCTGTGTTGTGGGTTTCGAACATTGGTTTTTTAAAGCTTCATTGAAGGATATTGCGCAAAAAAAACACCTTTAACAGCCCTATTTAACACAGCAGTACTATTGCAATTCACTTGACATGGCTTGAAGTATGAACTAAGTAGAAATCTTTTTTTTTTATTTGTAACACTAAGTTGAATGCTCGCGTTGCATTCCTGCTAAAGTATTTTTAAAGAACTCATAACTGATTTCCCTTGCACAAGATGTATTCTAGTTTTTTTCGACATAGGTTTATTTTTATGCCATCAACAATTAGATTTTTTTTTTAGATATTTGGGCATTTCCAGGCTTAGTTTTTTATCTTTAAAGTTTCCCTTGTTGGATTAAATTAGCCATAAATATGATAATGAGGTGTCATCTTGGTGCAAAGCTGGAAAATGAAGGAGGGGACTGTAAAAGGCTTGTACACTTTAATCTCAGAACTGCAAAATGATTGTGTATTGCAGAGATGTTAACTTATCTCTTACACTTTATTTTTCATTTGAATGGAAAATAAAATGTTTTGTATCAAATAGCAAATAAATATTTGTCTGTTTCTTCCTTGTATAAAAATTGTGACTCTTGCCATTAGGTGACAAATCATTGAAGCTTAATTCCAGTCTTTTTGGGGGGTTTAGTTTTTTCACTATGGTGTTGTTGTCTAAGGCCAGTTGAACAATCATATGAGGATCTTCCATTTAGAAAACTGTGCATATAAACTTAAATTCTTAGTGTTTTACTACATTAATTTTCTAGGTGTTCAACATGACATCTTATCGAAATGCTCATTTTTATGAATGTTCAGTACTGGATTCAAACATCAAGCCAAGAGCCTTTAAATGACAGACACTGGGTGACAAATGAGTAGTGATGTGGTTGGCAGAATCTCCAGCTGTTGTCAGGTTTTGGTCCAGTAACAATGCAACTGGGCTAGTGGCTGAGAGTCCTCCATCACATCACCCAGTTTCAACGTGTGCTGCACCTCTGCCCTCATTCCCACCTAGCAGCTAGTATCCTGACAGACTCTGCTCACCTTGGGTCAGTAATCTCATTGAGGGAATGGTTGTCTGGTGATGGGAGAGATGCAAAGTCTGGCCTTGATCTTGGCCAATAGGAGAGTGTAGTTCCTAGTTTCAGAGATCTCTAGATGAGGTGGGCTTTCTGCTCTCCCCAGTCAGGAAGGGTGCCCAGAATGTCAACTCCAGTGGCATGACTCCAGGATTTAATGGAGTCTGCTCAACTTTCTACATGGACTCATCTTGTTTAACAAATGCAGCAGGAATTTTGCATGTTTGATGAAGCATTTGTGACCCTTTTGTGGCTCAGGAACGCATTCATTTTTTCTCCCATTTAAATTAATGCAAATTGTAAACAAAATTACTAGTAAAGACAGATTTTCAGTAACAAATTGTGCTTAGATGACATGAATTGACAAGATACCAATTGGCTGTGTAACATTTTTAGTTCAATGATGTTTTTGCAGCTGCTTTTAATTGAACAACAATCCGGTATGTTTTTTCCAATGGTATCGATGTTTATACCCACTATTCTCTGATTAATGCATTATTTAATATAATTGATTAAAAAATATTTTATACATGTACAATTGTACATTTATACATTTTATACCCATAAAACTTTCTGCTGCAAATTAGTAAGGCACCATTTTACCTGGTGTGATCTTGTGTGGTGTATTTGTTAACCTGCTTTAATAAACTATGTGCAATAACAATGTGTTTTAAGTTTGTAACAAAGAAGATGATGATGATGATGGATGTCTGAGTTCTGAATTCCAGCTGTGAGAAAGTTAATTTTGCTGTGTTTCCTGTGCTGGTTGGCAGATGGTTCAGAAAAAGTTTTCTGCCGTCATGGATCTAGTGTGGGGCTGGGAGGTCCTGATCCAGATGGGTTGAACTAGGTGGTCCCCATCGACAACACAGAACTAACAGAAAGTAAATCACACATTCGCATCTTCCACCTTTGGAGTAAGACGCCTACTGAAGTTGATGTTGCTTGTTGTCATAATGATTTCGTCCCACAACAACCCTAAGTTTATTAAACAACAAATGTAGTCTAGTAACACAGAATCCAGTTTTGGCACTTCGCATCCTTATAAATTATTCGTGCTCAGTTTTAAAAAGCAAATAATCCAGTACTGGCCTCCATTAGCACTGACTGGCACGTGCCGCCCTGTTTCACGTTCAGGGCAACACAGCGCGCAGCTGTAAAAATTGGTGTTAAACGACAGAAAAAATTTCCACAAGCTCCTGAAGTCATTTTGAACTTTCTTCATCTTCCTATTTTCAGCGTTTATAAAGCTACATTTTGGTCTCCGTGGTAACTCGACGCCTCGCCTTGTGTTTAAAATCACCGACACCCAGCAGCAGACGTCACCTGTATTTAAAAAAAAAAAAAAAAAAAAAAAAACTGCAGAATATTTCTCTTAAATCTACCGCCTCATTATATGCGGGTCGCGTTCGCCGAGCTTCGGACAAATTTTAGAATATATAAGAACAAGGTTTTGGGGGAAGTTGGCATCTCGAAAATTCGGCCGTTTGGATTCCAGGCAGCAGCTGCTGTTAGTCAGTGGAAAGTGTGGAGAGGCGGGCCGGGTGAGCGCGGCTCCCCCACGGTCTGAGACGCATCTCACACACCTACTTACCGATGTCTGTGAACAGTGTGATAAAAAAGTGCCACTGAAAGTCAGAGGCTGTGTGGACGTTTCGTGTTTCCCCGAAGCGACAGCTGGCTGCAACGGTAGGTCTCGTCTGACGGCTCGGCTTCAGTGGGCGGGCGGGATCTATCTCCAGATGTTGACTGAATTAACATCTTCACAGCAGGCGGTAGCTGTACAGGTGCCGGAGTCCAGCCTCAGGTGAAGCACTGAATACGGACAGTTGCTCTCAAACCAGGTTTAAGCAAAACAGTCGTTGCATTTTAGCTTAACACTGACTAGGCTGGCTTGACACTTAGTTGTACTGTTAATGCAGGCCGGCCTCCACTAAAGTATAAATTGTAAATAAATTGATATTTTATGTATAAATTAATGCATTAGATGATGCTTTCCCAACCGGTGCAGTAAAATATTGTTTCAGTGTAGTTAGTTTCCTCCCATTTCAACATCTGGTTACTTTTGACCAGACCTTCTGTTCATTTCTATATCAGATTAGATGAGAAACCTCCTGTAGATGTTTGAAATGTAAGTGAATGAATTTGAAATCTTAAGTTAGAACAAGACTGAGTTAAAACAGTGTAAACACATGGTACACCTCAAAGTCGAGGTGTTGCAGTATGTTGAGGGTTGGTCATATGGCATTGAATTTGAAGCGACATCTAACATTTATTACATAAATAAACGGTACAGGTGTTTTGTGTGATAAGTATTACCACAAATTGCTCAGATAAAAAAAATGCATATCTCCTTATTCGATTTAATACATTTGAAGATGTTATTAAAATGACAATTTAAGCACCTTGCTCACAGATGGAAAAGCAAGGCCCCTTCTGGGACTTGACCAGGGAAGGCAACTAAACCAATTTCCCGGAGTCCCGTGACCATTTATACACTGTGAGCTGTTCTGAATATTTAGGTTTGGCTGCCTGTTCCTCCACAGGCAGAGACCCAGAAAGAAGAGGATCCAAAGACAGAAGCATGTGAGTCAAAAGGGAAGGGATATTTGCCAAGCTGTTGCAACTCAGATCGTCTTCACTGTCCTGCATCCATATTTCCGTCAAACACATTTTTATAGAACACTTTATACAACATTATATTATGTTGTATAACGGTACATATTACTGAAAATGGATGGAGGTATAGATTTTGCCAGCAATAATTGTCCACACAGGAATCTCCTAACTGAATATGTTAATTTTTAATAATATTTAACATATATTTAATATTTACATGTATAAGTAAAAGTCCTGGGAAGTAGTAGCCACAGCAAACTGTTTTTAGAGAGTTGTGGAGAAGCACTGAAGTAAAAATCTGCAATAAAATATGATTAAATGGAGCGTGGAGTAATATATACTCCTACGATAATCGTACAATACCTTCTTCCTTTTTTTTTTGTTTTTTTTCCTCCACATTTTAAAAACTGGAAATTTTTCTTCTTTCTGTCTGTCTGTCTGTTATCTAAATTTGCATGCATGTAACATTTTTTTCCATATATCAGGTTAATTTAATCCCATGCATTAAAATAAGTGCTCTTGTCTCCATAGGCTGCCTCTTTCAACGTCACTCACTTGTCCAGTTTCGAGCCCTTTGCCCTGTAGTGAAGGGATGGGTCTGCTGTGTTTGCCATGGGAGATACTGGCCCGCATTGTCTCCCATGTTCCAGCACAGTGTGTCATCCAAGTCTTGCCCAAGGTCAGCATGAGTAAATACAGGACTCTATACGTCAAATACAGTGGGAGGAGAAAGTATTCCCCCCAGACTGCTATCGGTTTTGCTCTGTTACCACCGAAAGTTACAGCACAGTTAAATTGGATTTTGTGTGTGTGTGTGTGTGTGTGTGTGTCTGTGAGTGTGTGTGTGTGTGTGGTTAATAAAACATAGTCAACATTTCAATGGCCATATTCAGATTTATTATAAAAGGATATAAATGTGACAAAGAAATTGGCTTAGACATTTAACATTTAGCAGCTGCACCTTTTGCAGCAAATACAGCTTCATGTTTTGATTCAAACAGATTTTTTACATTCTACAAGTTTAATATGTGCTGAATCTTCCCTACAAAATTGCTCCCATTGTTAAGTGTTACTTGGAGAGCAACAATGCATAGCAGTCTTAAGTTACTGCCGCAGATTTTTGTATTGGATTTAAATCAGGACTTTGCCTTAGGCCATTCAAGGATTTTCAGTGTCTTTTTAAATGTTCCAGAGTACCTTTAGCTTTGTGACTGGGGTCACTGCCTTGTTGAAGCTGTCTCAGTTTCAGATCTTTTGAAGACTGTACAAAATTCTAACCTTTATATGGTACCTTTATAAAATTTGCTCCATCCATTTTACCCCCTATTTTGACAAGCTTACCTGTTCCTGTCGATAAAAAGCGGCCCAACAACATAATGCTGCCACCTCTTTACCTCCATGTAAATCATCTACCATCATCATCAGTCTATCGTCACACACAGTGCTTGGCTTTAAGGTTTAATAACTGTTTTTATCTTATCATAAACCTCTTATTTACCTTCTGTCAGAGGAACCAACCTGTTTCTCTGCAAATGTGCAAAATTTAGTTCCTTGCCCCGCTTTCATACTTCTGACATTGGTGGAACTAAGTTTGCTCTGTTATGGACAAAGTACCATATTTCTGCACCTACTATATATTAAAAAATCCCAGTCCCATCCCAACAGTCTCTACTCCGCTCTCTTTGTTCCCATGCAGGTATGTCGCTTATTTCGGAGCCTAAGTACTGACAACACTGCTTGGCAGATTCGGGCCCGTAGGCTCGTTGGTCCAAATGCCTCCTTCCCCCTGGGGCCATCGGATGAGTTTGACTGGCCAACTGCATGCCTTGAGATGGAGCAGCTCAACTCCTGCTGGAGCAAAAGAGGTGAGGAAACAGGAGAGAGGCATGACCAGGCGCAAGATAGAGATGGGCTGAGAGGGGCTGAAGGTTTGACTGAGGAAAGGAAAGTAAGAGAAGGAGGGCCAGGTCTGGAAGAAGGAATGGAAGATGTAGAAGCAAGGCTAGATGATGAAGATGAGAAGATTGAAAGATTGCTGGAGGAGCTGGACAAAAACTCATCTCAGAGTTTCAGCTGCCCCTCTGGTCTGGAGCACTTCAGTTTGCCCTCAGAACACATTGCTGAGCTAGACTGTGTGCTGCTAGTGGGAGGGGAGGGGGCCGTATGTGTTTCAGGATCCCGGGATGGGAATGTGAACCTGTGGGACGTGGAGAAAAAGGTACTGCAGTGCACCTTGGGTGAACCAGGGCTCTATAGTACACACCGGGGCTGGGTGTGGTGCCTTGCGGCACACGGTCCACTGCTCTGTTCCGGCTCCTTTGACAGCACTGTACGCCTGTGGGACCTCGCAGCCGGAGGGGAGCAGCGGGGGGTCATCCAGGGCCGAGCTGCTGTCCTCTGCCTCTCCTGCCAGGATCCCCTGTTGTTGGCTGGCTCCTATGACAAAAAGGTCAGCATTTACGACACCAGAGGTCAGTCGCCGTGTCATCAGTTACGGTGCACACATACAGTGCAGTTTGGACACACCTGTTTAAATGACTATTTTTAATAACCTCAAAGACTTATGCCTAAACTCTTGAAGACTGTTTATAACATAAATATAAATGAAGTTCATGTCTATATATGAATTTTCAAACAAAAACAAAAATTTTAAACTTGATTTTTTTTCTATAATGCCTCCTTACCAAGTCATAATCAGTTAGAACTTTAGTGAAAATTTAGAGTTGGAAACATTATTGAATAACTAACAGTTATATTCTAATTATTGTGTGTGGCTCTATAAAAGTTAATTTGTGGAATTTCTATCCTTGCAAATACATTTTGTGGTGACAAGGTAGGGTGGGTATCAATAGCCCTGTTTGGTAGAAGGCCATGACTTCTACTTGTAGTTTTCCATAGTATGGCAAGAACAGAACTTAGTAAGTAGAGCTATAGTCTATCATTCCTTTGAGAAATAATGGTTAGCCTGGAAAATTTCAAGCCCGAAATAAATGCCTCACGTGTGGCTCAGACCTTTATGGTAGAACTACTGCAAAGAAACCACTACTGAATGAGACAAATAAAAGGACTTGCTTGGGCCAAGAAACACAGGCAGTGGACATCAGACCAGTGGAAATCTGTCCTTTGTTCTGATGAATCCAAATAATGAGATTTTTGATTCCAATGACGGTGTCTTTATGAGACACTAAGAAGGTGAACAGATAAAATCTGCATGTGTGGTTCCCACCATGGCGCTTTGGGGAGGAGGTGTGATGGTGTGGGGCTTGTTGTCAGTTACTGGAATTTAAGTATGTGATGTTTCCAGCAAACATGTATGTACATCCATATGACGGCAAATGTCCGTTGCTGTGAAAGCCGGCACACACAGCCCTCTGAAATGAGTGCTGAAGGGTATTTACTCTATAGTCCCACTTTCTTTTAATCATTATAATGCATTATGCTGTTACCTCTTCTGAAAATTCCCATGGGTAGTGATCACAGTTCTGTTGTTACGCAGCAGCCGACCCTCTGGTGCAGAGCCTGTGTCTCCACAGAAATGCTGTGTTATGCCTGGCTGCTGATGAGAAGTACATCTTGTCCGGGAGCAAAGACAACACACTGGCTGTTTTTGACCGCAGGGCAGGGAAACTTCTTCAGAAACTGCGGGTGCGTTCCGGAGGACCTGGGGTTCTCACATGTGGACACACACACACATATTAAACACCATGTTTATTAACTTTATATGTGGGGAATTTGACACTGATCCCCACCTGAATTAACGTGCGACTCCTAACTTGCCTCAATAAAACTTGAAACCATATAAAATGTATAGCAAACTAAATCATAAGAACTTTTAAAAAGCTCAGTGCCATTTTAAAAAAAAAGTTTTGTGGGAACATTTTCATCAAAAATCTCCCATAGTACACACATGTTCATGCACATACAAAGGAGAGCCAGATTTAAACCTCATCACAAGTCCCATCACCTTAACCTCAAACCTCAGTAAGTTCAAATAACTTGTTGCCTTTGTACTACTGAATGCCCCCCCTTTTTCTTCTAGACAAACTCTTTCCTAGCATCCATATCATACAGCGGACGGGAAGTGTGGGCTGGGGACAACCAGGGGAGACTCCACACATTCCTTCTTCAGGATGGCTTCTTCAGGCATGGATCGCATTTTGACGAAGTCCACTGTGCGCTGGTCACCGGGATCCACCGCTCCCCTGGCACTCTGTATACCTGTTCGTCCGACCGCACTATCAAGGTACACGTCGTTTCCCTGCTGCAGGAAGCCACCGTCCTCTGGATGTTTCGCATATACTTTTTTGAGATTTCAAGCTCAGAAGAATGAACGGCATGTTTGTTTTTTAAACTGAGGTTCACGTCCACACTTATTTACTGCAAAGAGAGCTCAGCATTTGTCATAACGGTTCAAATGAAAGGTCTTTAAGTGTACTGGAAACCTGCTTGTCCAGCTTTTAGTTCGCTGGCCTAATTCACATTTCACTTTACCTCGGTTCACGGTATCTCTGTCCTTGCATGACACACCCTCTGTCCTTGGCAGCTGAAACACTCCTAGTCTGCAGAATCTCTGACATTCCATCTCTTTTTCACAGGTGCACCTCCCTTGTGGCCCTCCTAAGACCCTCTTCACACTCCAGCATCAGTCTGGGGTTCATGGGGTAAGGATGATTTGAGGAGGATTTTTTGAATGAACTGTACAAAAAGCTCGGTATAATTATTTAATGCATTAGTGGTTGTGCAGAAGTAGCAACACTTAATGTTGACGCACCGACAAGCTCATTTGCAGCTTTTCTTAAGACACAGTATGAGAACAATAATAGAGTAACAAAAGGAAATCAATATTCAGTGTGAATCACGTTTTTCTTCACCCTCACCTTTTCTCCTCTTCAGCTGAGTGTGGAGGCCGGAGTGCTGGCTGTCGGCTCTGGGAACATTTGCGTAGATGTGTGGAGGATGCGCCAGTGAAGACTGAGGTCGGGAGCGAGGAGTACAGCAATAATGGGGCCTCTGTTCACGCTTTGTCTTCCTCAAATATTTCAGTGTGAAGGATTGCTGGGTGTCCACTAGAGTGCTACACTTCTTAAAGGGATTTCTGTTGAGTTCTTTGTTGTACTGTTGGAGCTTGCCTTCTGGCAAAGCAGTCTTTACGTTGTTGGGGGACACTGACAGAAATGTACGTTCCAGCCTGTTGTGTCATGGACATAATAAATCCATATTTACTTATTTACACATATGTTACCATGATTTACAGAATCATAACATTCTCGTGTCTTGGAAAGGATTTCATCTATCTGCCTAACTCAAGCAGGGGCACCCTTTGGAAGAGCAGAATAGGCAGCAAATCAATTACAGACTCATAGCTGTAACTGAAGCTTTAATTTTCTCGCTTCACTGGAAGAATGTCACATTATACTGTCCAGGTTGGTCTTGAAAGAAAAATGTCTTTATGTTGTCTGAAGAAGTCCAAAGACTGACTCAAGTGTCAGAAGCTATGGCCATGGATTGCGGGTAACTTTCTCCATCACCCTGTACTCCTCATGTTTGGATGGCTGCAGAGAGAAAGAGAAAAAATAAGTACCTCATGTTAGAAATTCATGCTGTCTAGAACACAGAGAAAATTGTCCATTTATCTAATGCATGTAAAAGAGCACATTGTATTCTCTGTCAGTCCACCTTTAGAGTGTGGAATTTGTATAGAGTGGAACCCAGCAGATGCACAAGCCAGAATGCTGGGTTTTAGTCCAGTTTTTAAAAAAACATCTTTTGATCTATTTCACCACATATGCAGGTATGTACAGATTTATGTGTGTGCGTGTGTGTGTGTGTGTGTCTTGCTTCTTGTTGATGTTTTAAAATAGCATCACCTCTTTTTGCAGTGCTAACTGTTCCAGCAGGCTAGAACTGTTGTTGCCATTCCAGGGTGACATGGCCAGAATGGCAGTTCTCATGGAAGGTGCATTTTAACTCCTTTGAATGAAGTTGTGTCATTGCGAACCAGAATTTATGTAGTTTCAGAGTTTGATTGAATTTTCAGTATGATACTGAAATCACCTTCAAAAGTTTTTATTCTTTAATGTCCCACATTAAGCCTGCTTTTTTAGACACGCAAGATGTCTGCTGCTTACCAACATAGCTAGGTATATAGAGCAGATATGACTACTGCAACTAAAAATAATTTCTAAGACTTTTTGAGGAACACTATTAAAACTAAACTTCTTTGTTCTTGTTTGATTTTACATGGTCTTGCTTCATATCCTATTGCCAACCCATGGTCATAACAGTGTGCAGTAAAAATGTGTATTTTAAGGTTGAAATAAAATAAAGTGAATTCTCTTCAGTAACCAGTGACCTTTTGGACAATGCTGTATAACCCACCAGTGAAGACTGAGTGCCATGGTGGACGCTCTGATCCAAGTGTGCTGGACCAAGTGTGCTCCTGCAATGAATAGATTTTGGTATAAGATGGGTGTAATTGTTTACAGGTTGTTTCATAGGAAAAGAGAACTGACAGGTTGGGTATAAATTTGCCTATATAGTATATAATGCTTCTGCATCATTTTGCAGTCAGTAGACCAGGGCACATTACTCATCGCTTAGATCTTTGTCAGGCAACGATTAACCCAGTAGCGCAAACGCAGATACTTTGTGTTTTCATTTTTACCCCTCAAAATTCAATTACTTTTAATGCTTTGCAGTAATTCCTAAAATTTAGTGACGTTTAACTGGTGAAGTTCTTGGCTAATTGAGCTTTGATTTGAATGATGTAAATGACGCAAATGATCTTACAGAACACAACGTCTTTGGTTTGCATTAACCATACATCTCTCTCGTGAAAGAACCGGAAGTGTGCAGTGTATTAATATATTATCCCATAATTTACCGTGTCGCTCGTCGACGGACCAAGCGGAAGTGAGGTCACAGCCCTGCGCGCTACAGTCTCGCACCACGGACACGAAAGAAAAGCGAAACTAGAGTTTTTGCACCAAAACGGAGCTTTTCCAGCTATCATAAAATGGGCACCGACGGAGATTTCCGCCTGACTGAAGTCTTCTCGTATGAAAGCCTCGTACACGCCTTAGCTGGAGCGATGGTACGACAGATTTGCGACAAATATTTTTTATAATTTGTCTCTCCCCCATGTCACGTTTACGTTCCGCAATTTACGTTATACTGCATATAAATGTGAAATTAAACGAGACTTTCGTAGTTTCAGTAGCCGTGTTCTCACAATGGAGGTAGTACCGCTTGTGTTATGTTTCTGTAGGGAAGTGTGACTGCGATGACGGTGTTTTTTCCACTGGACACTGCTAGATTACGTCTTCAAGGTACATTTAGTGCTTTTCACTGATGTTCTTGAGATATTGCTCCTAAGAGGAAAACTGTTCAGTTGTGTGACTGATACTGCACTTGGATGGTGGCAGGTTTCTGTGAGATGACATACTGACAGGACTCTCTGTGTGTGTGTGTGTGTGTGTGTGTGTGTGTGTGTGTGTTTTCCTTTCAGCTCTGACTCCCTTTTTTCTTTTGCATTTCAGTGGATGAGAACAGGAAAGCCAGATCCACACCTGCAGTCTTGGCTGAGATTATTAAAGAAGAGGGACTGTGAGTCCAGCGCCAGGGGTGGGATTTGGCTCAAATGAAAACATGACTGAATAACCTCCCGATCAGGATGCCAGTTTTTTCTGACATTCCATGGCTGCCCTTACTGATCAATGTTGTGAACCCTGAACTATGCTGGTGTGGTGTTGAAAAACCCCAGTATAAAAAAAAAATCTATTTCCATCTTACCTAATACAGTGGATTTCAGTTACCCATTGGTTAATCCTTTGGTAGCCCAGTAGGTAGAGCAGAGGACTATAGTGGTGTAGAGCTGGATTTCCTTAGGTTGTGGGTTCATATCTAGCTGGAACAAGATTGGTTATTAAAAAAAAAACAAGTTATCAAGGCAGCTGTGTCTACATATCCCATGGGGAGGGGGGTCATCCCACTCTTCACACAAGCAAGGCAAGACCGAAGGAATCTTAGTGCTCGTTTTACTCATAGTTTCAGGAAGGTACTAGGAAGGTGAGTGTTGTCATTGCTGCCAACTGTGAGATATGACCATAACATTTTTTGGGGGGTGATTAAGCACCGCACTGGGCTAACAGGGTTAGGAGGGACTTTGTATAATATAAGACACCTTAGAACACAACTGGCTGTTTGTAATCATAGAAGACTTTAGTACAGAAATTGATTTTCATACAGAAGACAATAGCGTGCAACTAGTTTTTCATACACATTGGAGAGCTTCTGTATGGTGCTTATGTTTTTCCCCTCCGCAGACTTGCCCCCTACCGAGGTTGGTTCCCTGTGATTTGCAGCCTCTGCTGCTCCAACTTTGTCTACTTCTACTGCTTTCATAGTGTGAAAGCCAGCTGGTTGAGGGGTCAGAGGTCAACCCCAAGCAGAGACCTTCTTTTTGGCATTGCTGCAGGTATGTTTCATTAATTCAGCATTTCATCTACCACATATAAGAGAGCAACACATATGTCATATCTGTTATTTACTATGTTAAGGTGTGGTTAACGTGCTGGTCACCACCCCCCTCTGGGTAGTCAACACCAGGCTTAAGCTGCAGGGGGCTAAGTTTCGTAATGAAGACCTCCACTCCACCCACTATGCAGGCATCATTGGTGAGCATGTCATTTTTGACACTAAAGATTGGCTGAAAAGGTTGATTTTTTTTTTTNATGGCTCTGAAATCTATTATCTCACAATCTTCACAATATTAGTACTGCATTGATGTTAAATGGGATGGGGAATTTTTTTTTTTTTTTTTTTTTTTTTTTTTTTTTTTTTTGCTGTTTAAACACAGAAGGAGACTTAACGGTTGCCTTGTCTCCATAGATGCCTTTGAGCAGATTGTGCGCCGGGAGGGTGTTTCAGCTCTGTGGAATGGGACGGTGCCCTCTCTTTTGCTTGTGCTGAACCCAGCAGTCCAGTTCATGATTTATGAAGGGCTGAAAAGGCAGCTGTGGAGAGGGGTGCACAGAGAGGTAAGATTAATACTTGATATAAAGATAAGTGAGCAAACCCAGGGGGATCACTAAGAGAACTGCATAGGTATGACAAGTACAAAAAACTTGTGTACTGACATGGAGGTTCATTGAAAAACTAGTGTGTCCTGTCATAACTGTACTTTACAGTTGTCATCCTTGGAGGTGTTTGTGATTGGAGCCATTGCAAAGGCCATTGCCACCACTGTCACCTACCCATTGCAGACTGTACAGTCCATTCTGAGAGTGAGTTAATTTCTGCTTGATATTGTTATCCTGTATAACGTACACTTCAGAAAGTAGAATTCTCTCCACTCTAGGGAGATGGATCATTTTTGCAGTGCATAAGACAGAATTATACATTTTAACAATTGTTTAACCAAGCAAATGCATATTTCATATTTCTGTTCCTGTGTGTTTTATTACTGTGGGTCTGTTTTAGTTTGGTCAGCATAGACAACAGACTGAAAAGTCATGGCTGAGGAGCAGCTTGAAGAGCACTGTTTACCTGCTGACAAACAGAGTCAGGTGATTAAAGAATTATCACACCCCAAACAAACACCTTCAGCCTCTTGAGCATTGTTGGGTTCTACAGAGCAGTATCTCCTTGTCTTATCTTCTCAGGAAGCATGGCATCATAGGACTCTTCAAGGGCCTGGAGGCTAAACTTCTGCAGACTGTGCTCACTGCAGCTCTCATGTTCCTGCTGTATGAAAAAATAGCCCACACCACCTTCCGTGTCATGGGAACAAAGAAGATGACTCCCAGCCGCTGATTGACTTTGCTGGGTCTCAGATCAGTAGGACTGCTTGAACACATCAAGTGAAGGTGTCTAGTACACATCCAGGGCTATTCCTCTGGGTTTGCTTTCACTTATATGCATTCATGAGCTTGAGATCAACTCATGGGCAGATCTTAATGTACTACTAGACCTTATTTTTACTTGCTAAATCAGTGACACAATGAACCAACCCATCATTTATGAGAGTCCTGAAGATGGTCTTAATTGCAAAATGCCCACATTTTGTTTTGCTTAGCTGACAACATGGATAATGCTAGATAAAACGTGAGGTTGAGAGATGTTACTTTTAATGGGTTATTAATTTGTTTCTGAAAGCTAGACAAATTGTCAGATTTTTATGTTACATTATGTAAGTGAACTGTAAGGTACATTTTTGTCCAGTTTGTTTTGAAAAAGGTGAAATGTCAGCTGGTGAAAATAGTGTAAAGTGATTTTTTTTGAGTTCTGCTGCTCTGTATTCATTACCAATTCTTCATATGTTATTAATTTCATTTCACACTGAATTTATTCAACAAATAACAGAAACACATTAAATAGAGACTGAAATTGAGGCTTTTTAACCACTTAGTATTTGAGTACTTTAAAACATTGCCCTAACATGTATGACTGGTAGAGAGCAATAAGGGTCATATGGTGTTCACCCCCCCAAACAAATATTTTGAAATGCATCTCAAGAAAAATGCAAGTTCATAAAGTTGTTTAGTCATTCCAAGATTAAATTATGTGATACTCCATCCTATTTTTAAAGACACGATTATCTTAATATAAATCAGAGGATGATTCTACAGCTATTGATCTGTAACACATGTTTTTGTACCTGGGGCTGTGAATGCGTTAGAGAACGTCATTTCCATTTCTCATATTTTCCAAGGGGACATTTTCAAGACAAAACACTTAGGGAAGGAGATTAAGTATAGTTAGTCCAATTGGAGTCCAGTGAGAATTCTAGTAGTAATTACTAAGGCACAGTAGTAAGTTGGCTTACAATGAACAGCTGAAACAGGGAACCTGCTGACTTTTCACAGGTGCAGTAGGGGATCGTTGGTACTGACCTTGATCATCTCCGTGCTAGCGTCCACCCACAGCAGATCAACATACCTGCACCCCGTTGTTGATGCTGCATGCGTCTCACAGACCAATGCTCGCAGGTGACTTGAAAAGAACTGTAACAACCGAAAACAAAGAGGGAGACAGGTGTTAAAAGAAAATGTCTCTGGTTGGACTTGTGTTTTAATGACTCAATGAACCAAGAAAGTGAGTTACATACAACAACATCGACTTATCCATGATGATTTTCCATCCCATTTGTATTTCTGAATATATTTTAGTTTTTATTAATTTTTTATTTTAGTTAATTTATTTATTTAATTTTAGTCTTTATTAATATATTTAGTTAGAGTATATTTTAGCTAGCTTATGAGAAACTAAAATTGTCCTACTGACAGACAGATTGTGTGAAGGTGAACATAATTTTCTTTTTAACCTTATTTTAAATATCTGTGGCAGTTAGGAAGGCTTGAAACCCCTTGTGATGTTGATGGGATAAGGAGGGGACGTAACAGGCTTGAAAGGTGACATGATAGTGGAAAGTATAGAAATATCACTGTTTTTTCATTTAAAAAAGCATCTGACAAGCTGCTAAATGGCCATAATCTAATCTCTGTGGTTGTGCAACAAGGTGACCAGTCAGCTCAGAATAAATTACAAACTGTGTCCCACTGTGTCTGGGTCTGTGCTGGAGTTGGTCTGGTGGAGTACGACTCAAAGATGTCATAAAAAACCATACCAACATCTGTCAAACTGACTAGGTTTTGGTGTCTGTTCTGGGGGTCATGGTGTCTTTTTCTCTCAAACGCCTTGGAGAAGATCTCTGAAAATCGTTTTAGATGTGGCACATTGTTCAGTCACCTTCGTGTCCCTTTATTTGCACTGATTTTGAAAATCTACTGCCGATATATTGTAACACCTCCGAATCTTTATCGTACAAGGCTTTTTCCAGAGTAATGGAAACATCTTCAGCTGTATTTAACCAAAAACAGAACATGTTCAAGGCCCCTTTAACCAAAAACACAGATTATTTCCCCCCATCCAATAGGAATGAGCTTTTCGACACATGGTTCATTACGTAGAAAAGGGGCGACAGGAAGTGGAAATTAACTTCCGGCGCAACAGTTTGCACATGACGGGTACAAGGCAGGCTTGTTTTCATAATTTTTCATAGAAAGCCGTTAAGTCAGGAATTGTCGCTCGTCGAGCAGTGGCAGATCCTGTCAAACCTTCACTTGTGCGCAGGTAGAACCAAACGTCCTCTAGATGTACTTGGGTATGTGCTGTCCCCGCGGTTTCGTTTTTCTCACCAGATACCTTTTTTGTTTTATTTGCAAAGAAATAGATTTTTTTTCTTCTATTTTCTTAATTTTCACCAACGTGCTTGTCCAGTGCAGAATCTCAGTGATCTGCAGCCTGTCCCATTGTGCGCAAGGCAGGGTCCACCCTGGACAGGACGGCAGTCCATTGCAGAGCAATTTTCCTTTATAAAATGTACGTGTGTTGTGCCTGTTACAGGCTTTTTCCCGGTGTTCTGACGAGCCGGTCTGCCTGTCTCAGAATACTGAACCTTTGCTGTCCGCACCTTATGTCATGTCAGAACACTTGCATATAGTCATTTGCTTCAGATCATTCAAAGCTTGTATAATAATGAAAAATTAAATTGATGTATCATTATTTTAGTCCAATAGCTAATGCATTAATAATTAGCTATTAAATTAGTAGAAATTGCATTTACATAAGTGTTTTATTTTGTTTCTTTCCACTGTGGAAAGTATCACGAAACATAATCTGAAAGACAGTTTTTTTTCTTAACCTATAAAACATAGGATATTGCTGTTTTGTTATACCACCTTCATTTTTTATAAAGCTATGGCCGAACATCTTCCTGGGGCTCGAGAAGCAGTGCTGAAAGAGAGCGTCCCCCTCCCACATGACCTGCTCCAGATCAGAGGTTATGACTTCAATGAGGGTGTGGATCACCAAGCCCTGCTTCAGTCCTTTCTTACAACTGGCTTCCAGGCTAGCAGCTTTGCACAAGCAGTGCAGGAGATCAACAGCATGGTGAGCGAGGTGTTGGAGGGATGGGATTCTAGCTATGAGCAAAATGAGCATGTACTGAAAAACTGAACAAATGTTTTATATTACAAGTAGTGAGATGTAAACTTCACATGTGTAAAGGCAAGAATACTGAGGTGCATGTAACAGTAATGTAAGTTTGAAAGGGGAGAGTGGTTAAAGACATAGTCACTGTACCCTTCAGTTTGATATAAGTTTCATGCTGCACAGCTATATGCATGAGTAAAGTGATGAAAAGATTGGCTAAGGAATTAAATAATAATGATATTTAATGTTAATAACAGTAATTTGTGATGGTAAGCCAGAATGGCCATGTCCCTTCACTCTGTTGCAGATAGAAAAGCGCTTAGAGGAAGTGGAAGAACAGCAGGGGTCTGACTCCAAGTCACCTGGCTGTACCATTTTTCTTGGGTACACCTCCAACCTCATTAGCTCAGGAGTGAGAGAGAGCATCCGGTACCTTGTCCAACACAAAATGGTATGGACCATTTCTTTTGGCATCAAAAGAGACCCAACCTTTCCTGTATACAAACAGACAACTATGCCAACTATGTTTCAGGTGGATGTGATTGTGACAACTGCTGGTGGAATAGAAGAGGACTTCATCAAGTGCTTGGCCCCCACTTTCCTTGGAGAGTTCAGTCTGCAGGGTAAAGACTTGCGACAGAGGGGCATCAACAGGTATATGACTGTCTATATCAGTGTTGATTCACACTCCAGGCGTAATGAGATAATAAATACCTATTAAGAAAAAAATCTGCAATTAATCACTGTTGGTTGCTTTCCTCTCTATCGTCTTCTACACCCAGTTTTCATGCCACTCTATATGTATCTGTGTAGGATAGGTAACCTTCTTGTACCCAATGACAATTACTGCAAGTTTGAGGACTGGCTCATGCCCATCCTGGACCAGATGGTTCAGGAACAGAAAACAGAGGTGAACAAAGCAGATCATGTGTTAACTCATTTTTGATGGAAAAAAATCACCAAAACAATAAAATTAACTACAGTACTTTTGCAACATCAATGCCTTCGACTTCCTCTCCCCTTCCATATATTTAAGGGCATTCGCTGGACTCCATCTAAGATGATCCATCGCCTCGGAAAAGAGATTAACAACCCTGAATCTGTGTACTACTGGGCCTACAGGGTGAGGCCTGCAAGTCATGTACAGTAATGCTTTTGATCTTTTTCTTTTCTGGTCTTCACCACAACAGCATCCTCTTTCAAATGTTTTGTCTCCTACTTCTCACCTCTCTTAAATCAAACATGCACACTTTCTTTCAAACCCTGTATCCCACATTTAATTGTTGCCAAAAAGGCATTCCTTCCTTTTTTGTGTTTTTATATCATTCTGAGAGCCTCTTTGTGGCACCCTGGTATAGTTCTGTCAACCCTGTGTTTCTTTGTACTTCAGAATGACATTCCTGTGTTCAGCCCAGCCCTGACGGATGGTTCCCTCGGCGACATGATCTATTTCCACTCTTATAAGAACCCTGGGCTGGTGCTGGATATAGTAGAAGGTGAGACATAGAGGGTTCTCATCTCAGATTTATAGAGTGAAATACCTCTGTTTTTGTTTTGCCTGGGATATATTACTTGCTGAAAATATTATTCATTATGCAGTAGTAAAATAATTGTTTTTGTAGTTTTACCACAGTAGCTATTATTTGGGGCTGTTTTGTTAGACTGCTAGATAAACAGATACAACAGATTGAGAATTTTGGGGGCAGAAGATTTAACATGATTGAAATACATGACTATATTACATGGAATGTGTAAACCAAGCTTCATATGAACTGTTTGGATTAACTTTTTATGAGCGGTGTCATTTTCACATTTCAATTTGGAACAAGTAGACTGTTTCCTGCAGCACAGAAGATGAAATGAAGAAAGGCATTCTGTGGTCTTGTAGATATACGAAGGATGAACAGTAGCGCCATCTTCGCCAAGCGCACTGGAATGATCATCCTGGGAGGAGGACTAGTTAAGCACCACATTGCTAATGCGAATCTCATGGTAACCTGGCCCTCAAGTTTCCAGACTCCCACTCACTGCAGTACAGTCACTAGATTGGTCCAACTGTAACATTAGGTTCTTGTCAGCTAACTTCAGTTGACCTTGTAAACTATTTTGGATAAATGCAATAATTAACGGTTAAAGAAAAATAATAGTTATTTGTTTACTAGCTATTTGAACAACACTGGGCTACAGCAGCATACGGAGACATCATACACAGAAATTGAATGTAGGACTGAACACATGGAGCAAAGCATGAACGTCAAAGGATAACAATATTTTACAGGTATAATCACATAGCACTGTCTGATTAAGTTAGGAAAGGGTGTTCAGACATTTCAGGATACTTCTGAATTGTCAAGTACGTCGAATGTTCATTTTTCGAGCAGAAGAAAACCGAACACTTTAGTTCTCCACGTACTTTCAGAGGGAACTTCAGCTGTAGACCAAAGCATCAAAATAAATGTCCTTGCTAAGTATGCAAGATTATTTAACTTATGCTCCATAACTTAATCAATAAAAAAACATTGGTTTAACAAGTAAAATAAAGGGGGACAAATCAAACCTTTAGTTAAAGGTTTTTTGAATGGTAAAGTAAACCATTCCAGAAGGTTCAAAGAAACATTTTGCAAAGAATATTTATCATTTACTAAGGTAAAATTATTTTCACTGTGTTTCTTAGCCTGTCTTTTATTTTTCCCACTCCTAGAGGAATGGGGCAGACTTTGCTGTGTTTGTGAACACGGGACAGGAGTTTGATGGCTCTGACTCGGGGGCGCGACCGGATGAGGCCGTGTCGTGGGGAAAAATTCGCATGGATGCCAAGCCTGTCAAGGTATGGAGTATTTTTATTTTAACCCAACCTATCACTAGTATGACATCAAAATGCATCTGCTGCACTGCTTTATGGTGGAACTACCATGTGAGATAGAAGAACAATAACAGCTGCCCTGTCCCTCTGCTTGTGTCTGACACTATAACAGTGCTCTGTCACCTGTCTCCCCACCCCCTCCGCAGGTATACGGCGATGCGTCTATAATATTCCCTCTCCTTGTGGCCGAGACTTTTGCATCTCGGGCTTCCCAGCTCATAGAGAAGAGAGACTGATAGTTCCCGCTCTTGCATGTCATCCTCAGCTCCTCTTCTTTTTGTCTCTTTTATTAATCTTTGCTATAATTTGCTGTCTAGTTTTTTAATCCTTTCCTCCCACCACCACCCCAAACACAGTACTATTTTTTTATTCTGTTTTCCAGTTTACTTCATTTTTTTGCATACTTTCCAGTCACCCCTTTCCAATGCTTTCATCATTGTGTAGCCCTTATGTTTACTTCAGTATGCTGTACACTGCGATTTCTGAAAGACTGGTTTTGCAGTTTTTACCAGGTGAGGGTTTAAGCTTGAAATGTTGTTTTTTTTTAAAGACTTATGAGTTGAACTTTACTGTGTTTTGAATTGTACATCATTTCAAAAACTGTCCATAGATGGCATGGGTGATTACAATGCAGGTTCTGAAAAGTTTTAAAGATCATAGCATACATGCAGTCTCCAGGACACAAAATATATTTCTGTAATTAGTTCTTCTGTATGTCTACTTCGGTTTTTCTTTGTTGTATGTTAATGTTTATTGAGAATAAACAGTGACTTTGTTCAGGCTGGGCATTTGATTTGAAATATGCAAAACATCTAACCATTTTAAAAAGTGTCAAACTAATAACTCGAAATTATTGTCAACAACTGTGGTATTTGGGTTTGTTGTATTCAAGTAGGAAAAGTATTCTTGAAAATATTAATTTGAAGAAAATTAAGTTCCCGTGCAGAAAATTCAAGTGCACTTGTTTAAATCACTGGCTTTGTATACAAACATTGCTGAGGTCAGTATGGTAAATAATTTGATATTTAAATATGCTAATGGAATAGTCAAGGAAATTGGCTAAAGATACACCCAGCTCACACAGTAAAACACAACCAAGTAGCAGTAGGAATGTGGGTCTGGATGAGGAACATGGCACAAATATATGGCATAAATGCTCGACAAGTGGCAACGAATTACTGCCGTAGACAATGTATATTTTTGTCATTTTAAATTAGTTGTAATGTTTTCCAAAGTTAAACTGTTAAGACTTTACATTTTTTGTATTTTCCCATTCATGATAGCTATAAATGAAACTTCAAAAGAATGTATTTAGCAATGAAATTGAGATGTTGCTATTAAGCTTTTGCTAATAAATACTAAAGATTGATCGAGTATTACTAGTAATAAATAGAAAGTGGCCTGAAGCTGACAAATGTTTCACAAGGTTAAGGTCTGATTTTGCATTTAATAAGGGGTTGTGGTGGTTATGTATCTTTTCAGCGTTTTCAAAGCAAAATAAAAGTCTTGTTATATTTTGGTACCTTAAGCAGGACCTTCCTTGCATTGCACACTATGGTTCTTGGATAGTTTCAACCCTACATTTGATGAGTGGTTGATGAAATTGGAATATAGTCTTAGAATTTGTATCATACGGTTTGACAGAACATAAACCTTTGAAAAATGAATGATTATATGTATTTTAATGTTTTTTTTTTTTTGGTTGAGACGTTTTGGATTTACAAACAAATCAAATTGCAAATGCACTTGGGGTTTCAATCGTTCCGGGAACGTTGTGGGTTCAGTACCCAGGGGAAATGAAATGTTTTGGATAACTGCAGTGTGCTGCCCCCATCTGGCTCATGATAAAAATGCTATAGTTATGGGGAAAAAAAATAGCGAATGAATGTGTAAAACTATTGTACTTTTTACAGCAAACACAAAACGCGAACCAGCGGACTGCACTAAAGAAAGCTTTTGAAATTCAACTCGTGAAAAATTTCAAATGCATAAATACATACATTTGGTTCTCACAACACTTGGATGTTATTTAAGCACATTTGTGGTGCTTGTATAATAGTGTTATTAAAATCACGCCCACATTTAAAATGGTGTAACCAGTACATGATACGGCTGTCATACTGCAAAATAACAGAACCTGCTTATTACACAAATGTTAATTTAGTTAACAGTGGGTAAAGCTACTGACTAAAACAGGTCTTACTGTTGGGTTTAAACAAAAATGTCCCCTTTCCAATGAACTGAAGCAGAAAAACACCGAATTGCATAACACCATCCATAGCAAGAACCTAGACGATCAAAAATAACTTTATATTTCAAGTAGTGTGGCAGACAACATGAATGGTTGTAGTTTTGTCATTGTTTTGCTACGAGTATACACACAGTAATTTATGTTATACTGTTTTCCTTTTTGGTGCAATGCTATATTCCTTATTTTTATGAGCTATTGACGAGATTTTATATTAGGTCAAATATGTATCTTTATCAATATGGATATCAGTATGCAGAGTGATAGTGGCGTGTTGGGGGATCAAAAACTATAATAACAGCACTCAACAGGGGGACAAGTAAGCCCCCCTCCCCCCCGCTTGGTCCGTACAGATCGCGGACGGACTGGATGTAAATAAACTACAGATCACTTCTCTGCTTCCTATTGGCTTCACGACAACGGTACCGTCCAAAAATTGGTCGCGGTATACAATGTAGGAATTTTATAGGATCGTGTCATTGTCTGTCTCAAAAGTCATTGTTGCCATTGGCTTTTACTATAAAGTGGGCGATGACCGGAGGTAGTGGGAGGGTCTTCCTTTTGAAGTTTATTGAAAATCGGAAACGACTTCACCTAGCTGTAAGGGGAGGGGGGGGATGCGTCTGTAATATTAATAATCTTATTTAAGTCGCAAATGCCACTGTAGTGAAAATGACGTTAGAAATAGATCCCTTCTGTTCATAACTGCTGCATACCTTCAGTAACTCCAGTCGGATGAACCTATACATCAGGAGTGGCTGTAGGCGGTGAGGGCAGGACTAGCATTGCGCTAGTAGCCGTACTCAACCAATTGTTGCTGCCTGTCAGCTGCCTTCGAGGTGCTCGTAAAAAGCCGCCGATTCGCAGCTGTTTTTGACAGAAGATGCGTCGAATAGAATAGTAAAAAAGTCGAGGTGTTGAGGTAAGTTTTTATATTGTTATACAAGATGACATCTGCAGTGTGTTGATATGGTTCCGTGTGAAATTCCTTTTGGGAGCGAGCCTAACATGTGCTGTGGTTTCCTGGTCAGTTGAGTCCCTAACCAGCTGGTTTAGTGACCCCGTCACCGCGCTTTCGACCTGCCGTGTGCAGCTTGGAAGCGGCGTGGAAACGGGACATCCGACCCACGCATGACTCCAGTCATTGCTGCACAGTCTCATCATACGGACAACCGTTTTGAATCTTTCCTTAATGTTGCTTCTAAGCAAACCTCTTTTTTAACCGCAAGGCACGATTTGCAGTCTTCAAATAGACTTTTGCGTGCCTTGTGATTTGACAGCCTCCGGTTTCTGTCTTCGAAGGAACCGACGATCTCTGCCGTTCACCGAATGATTTATGCTGTTTTTTTGCTTCGAGTTTTATTTCACGCACGACCGGAAGCCGTTTCCTTTATCGCTGTAGGAACTCCCTCCTTCGACGGAGAGGAGTGACATGAAAATCGCAGTAAAAGCAGAGCATCTTTCTCCAAAAACGAGGTCAGGGCCCCACAAGTCCTCGTTTTAACCCGGTTTCTCGGCCTCACATCACCCGTCGTGTCCGGGCTGTCTGAGTATTGTGACCAACTGAAAAGTGACCCAAGTTCTGATCGTGGAAAAGCAGAGCAGTGTGCTGCCTGTATTGTATATCCATGTTGTCCGTAATACTTTTCTGATTAAAATTTAACTGTATTTTTTCTGTATCTCATATAATGAGCAATAAATATTTATAAAGCATTAAGCATATAAAGAATGACTTTTTGAATTCATTATTAACCCTGTATGCTGGTGATATGCAAACTGAACCACTGAAATATTTTTCAGTGGATGTAAAATTTAGTACCTTTAAAACCTCGATGTGTGGGAAATCTGCATGTTTAAAAATACTAAAAGAAACTTTTGCTTGAGGGATGCTATGGAAACCATATCACTATTTTTAGTGTATTAAATTTGGTTGTTTTGTTTTTTTTTTTAAACCCCTAATGACATGTGTTTTGTCTCATTCAGTTAAGGCTTTCCTGCTGAAATGGAGATATCCCTCTCATCCTTAAAAAGGAAATAAATCAGGTACAGAACCGTCGCCACTGGAACTTATCAGAGCTTTTCATTCTTTTGTTCTTTCTGCCATCTTCATAAAGGGACAATAAGGAATTTCACTCTGGTTATTTAGTGCTTTCAAAACAATGTTTGCCATTAAACAACTATTTAAACCCCTTGTTTTAGTCTTTTAAAAATGCCAGTATTTTATTGGCGTAATTGAGATCTTCATAGGTTAAAAGTCCATCTGTCCGTCCAATTGCAATCAGATTAGTGTCAACAAACAATTTTTACTGTATATGCTTTTCCTGAATCTCTTCTGGTCCTGTCATTTTCTGACTTAGTGTGAGTCCAGTTGTTAAGTACCTTTTTCTAGAACACTAAGTCATAAAGACTCCTAGTATTTGAATTCAAAACAAATCTGTGCAGTTAGTCATTAACTTGTCTCCCAGTTTTCTTCATTCCGGTTTCTCATCAGTTAAAGTTAAGCAGTTCTTTTTCCAACCCTGAAAAACCCCACATTTTTATCTACTTAGATATTTTGCCATGTTTTGACATGTTGAACTAAAAGCATCAACTGAATAACTAAATGGCAGTGACGATGAATTGAAAACATGTCAAAACCAAATGTGTCGTCTCTGGTTTACCAAAGTGTTTGCAATGATTTAATTCAGGCATGTATAATGTTCCAGTTGGTGAGTTCTTTATAGGAATTTCAATTATTTTCTTCTGTTGTTTGTTTATGTAAGTGTGGAATGACAATAAAATGAACCTTGAATCTTGGTGAGTGAATGTCTTTTTCTTCATGTCCTACTTTTCATAAATGTCCCTCAAAGGAAAGGAAGGTATATTAAAATTTACTGTTTTTTAATAAAATATAAATGCTTTGCTGAATATCTTTCACCATTAATTTTATGTTAGGCATTTTTCATAATTTGGAGTGTTCTGAGTATTTACTTGAATAAGAAATAACATATTGCTGTAATTTTTCATATGAAACTTTGTTAATTTGTTTGTGAGGGAAAAGTAAGAAGTTTATTTGATGCAGTACAGAAGGTGAAATGCAGGTGTTAGCAGATTCTCTGCATGTGTAAGCCTTCAACCATGCCAAGTGTTCGATAACGGAAGTAGAGTATGTGGTATTTCCTCTTTAAGCACATGAGGGGTGTTGATAGTGGTTTCAGAGTAATAAAGTTAAACAGGTAGTGGTAATAGCGAGGCAGTATGAGGGAAGGAAGCTTAAGATGCGTAGGAGTGTTTTTCCACTCCAATAAATGCAACCCATTTTTGATCTGAGCAGAGGCATGGAGTTGGCTAATGTCCCCATCTTTCCACCACGTGTCACCCCCACCCAGATTTCTTTAAAACTGGTGCAAATTGTCAGCTTGAATATCGCGTAAAATTATTTTACCATCATGTGTTCAAACGGCGTTTTCCCTGTAGATTCTGCAGAGGTGGATGTTGGAAGTGCATGGAATAGTTGTGTTGTTCTTGGCATAGGTGCAGGATGGCTGTATTCACAGGTCCTTGCTCATTTTCTAATTCACCCATTACTCAGATTTTTTTCCATTTTTTTTATTTTTTAGGTCATGTTTCTGGGAATATTAGTAACTGGGAATTTCAGATCTGTTGAAATACATTTGTAACAAAGCCCAGAAAAATGACAGCATTCCCTTTGTCTTTGTTAGCATTCTTTTGGTTCTTACGCTGTTAATAGCTAATAGTTTTTTTAGTCACCTGAAAGGCATAGTGGCAGACAGTGTTTTTTGCCCATTTTAACGACGACGGTTAAGCTTTCTCTATTTTCAGAGAATGTTGACAGCCTGGTGCTCAGTTGGCTTGTACAGCCAAGAGAATTGAATGTAGCTGACAAAAAAGAATGAAAATCAGGCCTGGTGATATCGAACGGTAATGTTCTCAAAGCATTCGTTGGGTCAGTTAACACCATCCATGCAAATAGGTTGGTCTATAACGGTCAGGTGTGCGGGGAAATGGTATGATACTTTCTACTGATGTCACTGACACCTTTTTTGGATGTTTCCTTCTTGGCTGTAAAATATGTATGCTGACTTTAGCATCCCTTCTGGCAGCTGTCACTCATGAAAGCTTTTGGGTCTTTTTGTATATTGACTGTGTACGTGGTTATGTATTTGCAGGACTGCCTGCCTTACAGTCTTGTTCTTCTCACCTTGACAACCATGGATCCCCCACTGTGGGAGAAGTCCAACTCCAGTGCAGTGGCATCTGGCTCTGCTCCCAGCCCACAGAGTGACGCTGTGACCAATGAGCTGCAGGAGCTGTCGCTGCAGCCCACCCCAAGCCTGCTGCCGCTACATGAGAGAAAGAATGGTGAGTGTCTCCAGCTCTCAACTCCCACCCCCTTTGGCCACAGGCCCTGGGTGTAGGTAGCGTGCTGCTGCATGAGCTGATCTCTCTTAGGTTTGCCTCAACTGGGCAGTGTCAGTGTGTTTGTAATTGTTAGTGCGTGTTATTTTCTAAAACCTCCTAACATAAACAGCTGCAAATATTAACTTAGGGTCTGATGGAACAGAACTTTGAGTGCTCGAGTTCTTAGTGCATCGGCACGCCTTTATTAGCTAGAGAATGGAGACAGTGATCAAAAGGATACTTTTCTCCAGAAAGGATGTGGTCTTACAATTTCTTTACCGTCTTAGCACAGTGGGTCAAACAACTTTATGTTCAGGTGATTTAGAAGAAACAGAGAAGCCTTTGAGTGTTAATTGTGCCAAGCACACCAGCTGTGAGTGAGAAGCTCAAGGTCACTTGCAATGAAATACCTTCCCTTGTGTCTCGCTCCTCTGTCACAAAAGTATAGTAATCAGTCCAGAAAGGGTTTCTTTATGGATCACTCCTCCCTCCACCTAAAAACTCAACAATCAGCCTTTTTCCCCTGCTGTCTGTATTGTTCAGACAAGTGTGTGTTCAAGCAAGTTGTAGCAGCACCCGTGTGTCTGGCAGAGTAGGTGTTGCTGTCTGAACACTGGCTATCTCTTACGGGAATGCTGGAGCCCCCTCCCCCGATTTCTTGCCTTGGTTGATCATCCAGTTGTATGTGTGTTCACACAGCTGCACTTTGTTCATGTGCAGGGAGCTGGACTAGAAAGTCAGACATCTTGTTTTCAGAGGGGTCAGTGTGGGTGCAGGACATTCAGGTGTGTGTTGCGTGTTTCTGTCGCAAATGAATCAGCTACAGCAGGACGTGAGATGGTTGACAAAGGAAGGAGAGCTTCTCCGAGCTCTTCAAATGTTTAAAGAGGCCATGCCAGTGAATACTGGTAATGATATCTGCAAGGGGAGGAGAAGCTGCACGCCAGAAGGAGCAGCAATAGTTGCAAGCATGGGGGTTTCCAAGAAAGACTGCATAACTGTGTGAATAGGAACAACAAGGAAAGCGCAGGTGACCTGCAAAATAAATAGGGTTAAAGGTGACCTGTCATGGAATCCAGCGCTTACATTCCTTTGTTGTTTGTGTTTACAAGAGTTGGTCCTCAGCTGCAGAGCAGCCTTCTGTAGTGGTATGTTCTTACTGTTGTGAAGTGTAAAACAGAGAGGGAGGAGGGTGCTGCTTAAACACAAGGCTGGACATGATCCTCATCCACAGAACAATATGTAGGATCTGTGCACAAGCAAAGACACGCGACTACTTGCAGGGATTTAGCACAATCGGTTTGGGGGGTGGGGACCAGTGTAGTGCAGGAATGTGTGTGGCACACAGATACACCTTGATGGGGCCTTTCAATGCAGAGCTGCAGAGAGAGTCAGGATGCCTGACCTGTGTTTATTCTAAAGGTTTTCTTGACCATCTCCGGATCTCCTGCTCAACCTAGTTTCTTGCTGGATTATGGGGGGCTGAATTCAGAGTGTTTTGGTTTTGGACTGCGTACAGAGTTTTGTCACTGTTGACCAAGGTACAGTAAATTTACCCTCACTGTGTTTTGCATCGTAGTTCTGTTGTGTGTTTATTCCCACTTAGTGCTGAGATGCCAAGGAAGAGCGCTGGATATGAAGTGTAATATTTGCACGGCAATTGTAGACTGTCTTCCACGGGTAAAACATAATTATGTGTCCAGATGAATGTCAGAATTTGTAAATAATACTGAAACCACTGATCTGCACTCTGTTTTAAACAGCTGGTTTGTGAGTGTGTTAGAAGAAGCCATTTTGCCAAAAGTCTCCAAATTAACAGGAAGTTAACCAGCCAACCGTGCAACAGATTTTTTGAACAGTAGTTTTCTTTTTGTTTTGCCTTCCACAATATTCTTGTGCAGTTTTCATGTACTGGCATACTGAAGAACCTACTTTACACAGATATCTGTAAGCTCATAGGGTGCAAACATATGTACTGTCAAAACAGAATCCCTCACTTGCCCATGATAGGGTGTTGCTTGGTGGATGGAGTGTTTATAGTGGGTGGTTGGGTACTGTCTAGATTGTTTTGGACAGCCATGAATCATATTTTTGGGTGTACAGCGAACGTGCAAAAATGTTCCCTGTGCACCTGTCACGTTCAGTGGAATTTGTTAATTTTTGACTGTACTTTGGTGGCCCACAGTCCAGGTTTTGAATCTACGGCTTTCTGTTCTGTCCATACAAACGGAGAGACCCAAACGGCTCCACTTCCAGCTGTACTGCAAGCATGAAGTATTGAGGTGATAGTAGACATTTTACAGGTCCAGACAACACCTGGATGTTGTAGCAGGTGCAACATCTAACTCACTACAAGTGAAAATCAGAACCTGATTTATGCAAAAGATCACAGATCACCTGCATACTGTTTCTGCTCCACTTGGCCCTTGACTCTGTTCTCTGAAACTTTTTCTTTTAGATGAGCCTCTGTGCTTTAACTGTCAGTTTTCTCATTAGCTGGTGTGAGGCAGAATAGAAGAGGTGGATCAGAACTTCTACTCGCATGCCTCCACACCAGGAGATACTTTGATCTTCTCATTTGATATGGTTGCACTAAGCAGAGTCTAATCTGTGAGGCCTCACACCATATGCTTTAGTTCACACAGTCTCTTGTCCCATGCAGTGCTTCATGCTTTGTAGGGACATGGATGTGATCTTTCCTGTTTTAGAAAGTAACTTGGGGGTTGTGGTTACTGTCCAGTAAATGATATTGCTTAGTTGGGCAGAGAAAGGTTTCTCAGAAGGCTCACAGTTATGGCTACTCACTTTGTTTTGTGTCAACTTCCTCTGGGCTAATGGTCACCAGCACATTTATCCGTTTGGCTGATATCTGCATACAGAAGGGCTTAACCTACATTAACTGGCTTAGTAGATGTTTTTGTTTGCATCATTTACCAGCTGACACTTTTGTACAACTGAGCCTTTTTGGGTGACATGTCACAGGGATAAAATGGCACTTTCAAGGCTCAAACTTGGGATTGTTGAGTGCAGAAGGATTGTTTCTTATCTATGCTTACATGTTGTTGTGTATTGCTCGCCTGTTCTGCCAGACAAGTACTGAAGGGGAAGGCACAGTTTGTGGCTTGGAAAGAAGTTCAAAAAAGCACTTACTTCCTGAGTTTAAACTGAAAATATCTGATATCTTAGTGTTATACTTAGGCAATTTTTGTGTAATATTGTGTATGAAATTAATAATTCATTTGCATGTGTGAACGTTCACTTATTTTTTGTTTTGAGAACCTTTTGGGTGGGACTGTTTGGTGCTGCTCCCTTCTGGCCAGTGCTGGCATTGAAACAGCAATTGTGAACTTTTGCTTGCACAGTCCTCTCACCTGTGCACTGGCAGAAATGCGTGTAGTTATATTGCAAAAGCTACACTGGCTGTCATGCAGGGAATGGAGTTCACTTCTGTGACAGCTTGAAATCTACCATGTGGAGACCTGTTTTAAAAAGTGTTCATTCAGATCAGGTCTGCATTCATGTTTTCCCCCCCCCCAACATGCGTTCCTGTGTGTGTTCTTATGAAATGTTTGTATTCCTATGTAGGTTGAGGCTGTGTGTCTGGGCACAGCAGAATGTCTATGGACCTGAGTATTTGTGCATCTCAGAGCAGAATTTCCGTGAGTAACTTTATCTAGTGACCGCACAGGTGATACGAAGCCGGATATAGACCTTAGAGCCAGCTGTCTTTGCTATTTAAGTCCGAGAGAGTGTCCAGTGGGGTGGGAGGTGGGGGTGTTAACATTCTGTAAGAGCCTTGGAGAGGGAAGGCCGTCCGTTCCTGCTAATTTGGGACTTGTTTATCAGTCTTAAGGGTGGGAGGTGATTCAGTTCACTGGTGATTGTCATTGTATATTTTTGCTTGTTTTGAATAATACTTGTAGTATTTTACAATCTAGCTCAATTTAAATATTTAAAAAGCTAGAGTTTATTTTTCTCCCCAGCAACTTGGACTCAACATGGTTGCTGGGAATAGAAATAGCAGTCTACATATGAACCCACCATTGCTGTGTTGTTGTACCTCCAGTGTGTCTTAGTTCACAGATCGTAATATACTATGGCTGCAGCATGTGTTGGTGATGTCACACTGTCAAACAGTGCAACAAGCAAACAGCCACTGTTATTTAATGTTCAAAGGTGTGAGGAGGCTGCTGACACAAGCCAGACCGTGGATGACACTAGGAACCACGTTTGGGGAGGGGTCGGGGGCAGTGGGGGCCAACATTTAGAGGCGGTCAACTGACAGTGATAGGGGACCTTGGCTGAATGAGTGACTGTAGCAGCAGTTGAGCAGCTGTACTCCTTTGGAGCAGCAGTCCACCGGTCCTCCACACAGAACCTGGCACCTCTGCTCACTGCAGCCCTTGGAGTGATCCTCTTCTGCCGGACATCGGGGCTTGACTGGTCCCTAGAAGCATCCCAAGTTTTCTTCGGAAAACAAGAAGACAAAATTTACGTCCGTTCAGGATATTTTTACTCCTAGAAGCTAACTATATTTTTTAAACATTGTTTTTGTTTCATGGAATATTTACAGATTTTGTCCAGTATGTGTGTTACACGTTGATGTTGGATCTTTTAAAAACAAAAATGGCTGAAAATCAAACATTACATTTTTTCCCTAATGTCAGGATCCTGACTTTTTGTTAGTGTTACAAATGTAACTTTTATGAGATACTTTTTAAACTTTCTGTAGGTTTTTTTTCAGTGGAGACTGTTATTATGTTGGACACCAACCCTGGTCTTCGCATTGACCCCACCCCTCTGCGGGCTCCACCAATAAGTGGTGACCTGGAGAAGCGGGGTGTTCGGTTGGACTACGAGAGACATGTTTGTCACAGCCTTAGGGAAGGTGGGAACCACATTTCACCAGCTCACTTAAAATGTGGAATAAAAAAAGTGATTTGACATTGAATGGTAACCTTGACGTATGGCTTTGTCTTTACTGTCATGTTCCTGCTTTTGTCCCACTTGTAGACATTTTTGACTTTTTTTCATGTGTATTCTCAGATGCTGTTAGTGGTAAAATGGGTGGTTGGACATAACTGTAATAACTGCTAGGGTATTCATCATTGGATCCATTGAGGTCAGACACAGTTTCAGGATCAGACTGAATTATGTTCATGGTGTGTGTGTTGGGGGAGGTGAAAGGAGCTTGGCTGGGTGATGCATAGGTGACAGCTGAACTCAGGCTTCAAGGTTGGTTGCGGAGCCATCAGCTCCCCTGCCCCCCACCCACCCATGAACTGAATCCAGGCTTTGGATTTCTGAAACAGAGCACTTACACGGTCTCCTGATTTACAGTAACCAGTTTCATCTCCTCAGTGTGGTCTGGGCCAGATTGCATTTCTTACTTTTACAGTGTGTATTGAAATGGATGCAGTGACATTACTTTGGTTGGGGTCAGTTGGAGCTTGTGAGTATAGACGAGGAGAGGACAAAAGTAGGTTTGGAGGAGGTGTATGGCAAAGAGCAGTGTGTCAGAAGATTTGTTTGACACTTAGTTTTGTGTGTGTTGGCTTTTGCGCCTACAAGTTTTAAGCTGCTCACAAAATTGGTTTGGGTGGGGGTATTTTAGAAAAATGGACTGTGCACTGGCGTCATTTACTCATGTATGATGTTAGTGTGCACAGACAAACAGGCCCCGCATTCCCATGCAGTGATGGTTGGGAGAGGCCAGTAGACCAGTATGCTACAGTGGAATGTCATTTGTCGGACCGCTTGCTGGAGAGCCGCTACAAGGTTGGTGCAGCTTGTCAGATTTGTGGGGGATAAACAGGCAGAAATGCGGTGTCTCGCAGCCGGAGGCAGGGGTGTGAAATTCTTGCACAGTTGTCCGTGTTAAACCTTTTGACATGCTCCTAGTTCTACACAGACTTACTCTGTCACCCATACATACTGTTTCCTTAGCTGTATCACTTTCTGTCTTATTGTCAGTGAGCTGAACCTTGTATCCAAAATGATAACAGTGGCTGAAACCTTAGTCAACTTTAGTGGACAATGTTGTATTTAAGGTTGGGTGGTAAAATCCCTCATGCATCAAGTATTACACATAATAAGGAATAGCATTCATGAATTATATTGCACAATAAACACAGAAAACAATCCCCAAATGTGTACTGATCATGGATGGGGGTTGCACATTGACCCTTCCTTTTTGTGATAAATTATTATTGGATGTTTACCATGCCAGTTTAGGTTTAGGTAGCTTGTTTAACAACACTGTTGAAGTCAAATCCTTACATTTCTAACCTGCAGCTTTCTGACTGAACCTCAAGCCACTGCATAGTCAGCTCCAGCCACCTGAAGCAGTGGGTTATTGTATTTCAGCTCTGCAACCATATGAACAACTTAAGATTCTGCATAGATGCACAAGTGCATGCAATTCTTATATAGTCAGAGAGACTTAAAGTCTAAACCTGTAGCCACAAGATGGTCATGAGTTTGTGCAGTGGGATGCTTGGCTGTGTCGTACGGTTAAAAGCACCTTGTTGCCCTCTTGAGTAGAACAGCAGCGCTGTAGGGGTGCGTGTTTATGCCAGGATCTCCTTATGGCCTAGTTCCTCTCTTTCACTATAGGCAACTGGGGACTACAATGCTCACTTGCAGACAAATGAGCACCAGTTTTTTTTCCTTTTTCAAACTCACACAAAATATAGCAAGTACAAATATAAGACAATGTAATAGCAAGGAAAACGTCTCCACTTTTTCACTTCATTTTTAGGTAAGGCGTTGAGGATTATTTTCAGTGGAAATATTTGTACATATTGGTAAAAAAAATGCTTTTGAGTTAGAGCTGGAGGTGGGTGAACTATTCGTTTCCCTGACCTGTTCGATCCGTTTTTTTTATTATTCCCTTTGACAGGTGCTTCAGGTTGCCTGAGCACAGCGTGAGAGCTTTATATCAGCTGTGCGAGCAAGTTGCTTTAAGGAAGACAAAAGACTACATTAAACTAGTTAATGACCACTGATGTGGTTCTGAGTTTGCAGAAGCTAGCTATGGTTTTGGTTTTTTTTATTCATTTGATAAGCCAAAACCACCCTGCCTCCTTGTGAGTGTTATTGATCAATCAAATCCACCTCTGCTCAGCACTGTCTCTGCATTGAGTTTTTAGTTTCCAACTCCATTTGAGCCTTTTTGAACTTCCCATTACAAGTTCCCTTTCCTGCCTGCTTTAGCGCTGCACTGGGGACAGTGTTCACATAATGAACATCTGTGTTTGAGTACGTTTAACGGAACCGTTACATTGACCTCAGCATCTCCTTGTCAAGCCTTCTGATGTGACTTCCTGCACTAGCTGTGTAGCACTTGTCCAACATACTACACGGAAGTTCTTTCTCTCTCTTCTGTTTCACTCTGTGGTGGCTGCCAAGCTTCAGCTCCGCAGTTTCAAGAAAAGTGAAGAAACAGGAAGTGTGTAAACCACCCCTTCTGCTGCACATACAGAGAGACATCACCCGATGTTTCCCCTCCCTGTCTTTTATAACCTCTCATACAAGTGCTGAGGGTGTGTGAGAAGGGGAGTAAAGTGAGCAGCACCAACCAACCATGTTGTTTTGCTCTTCCCCTGAATTGTTGTGCTTTTATAAGTCTGTTGACTGACTGATAGAGGCTGAAGAAGTCCATAGACAAGAGTTTTTAGTCGCTTTTTCTCTACATGCTTGCTCACCCTCTTTTTTTTTCCTACCCCTCTTCATCCTGCTCTCATATAGTCCTGCAGCTGAAGCTCCAGCAGAGACGGACCCGTGAGGAACTGGTCAGCCAAGGGATCATGCCACGTAAGTGAGAGACGTTTGTTCAACTGTTGACCCATCAAATGTTGCTTGATCGCCTGATTGTGCACCGTTTCCTGCTATCTGGTGCTCGGATGAGGGTTTGCCACTGGGCAGCAGTACCTTGTCTGGTTGAATTCAAGTGTGGAGGTATCTACCGATGTCATAGAAGCCTCTCATTTACTTGAGGCAGTCTGCAGTTGAGGTTGGTTACTCTAGCTCTTCAACGTCACTTTGCTTGATTTAACAAGGAAACGCCCATTGTTACACTTTACAAATCTATTAATACTACCTTATAAATTCTGAGAGCAATGTTGAGGCGGCAGTTGAATTTTAGATAAAGTTTGAAAGCTGGCGTTTTGCAATATGCTGAATTCTCATTCACAAACGTTAATGAGATACGCTTGATGTAAGCTTTTTTGGTTTCCCCGGTTTTTCTGGGTAGCCAGTCAGGAAGATGATTCTAATATAATCAAGCACAGGAGTTTCCCCAGCTCTGGCTTTCTTGAAACTTTGCTTCACAGCAGATGGAAATGAAACATCTAGCTGAATTATCAAAACACGTTGCATTTTAAACCTTATAACTTTACAGGAAGTTATATGGTCTGACAGGCTACACTCAGAACTTGCACATCTTTGGAGTTCTGCCCAGCATGTGGCCCTGTGAGGGTTCTTGCCATAGAGGTTTCTCTGGTCCATGAAGCTGTTGTCACTCTGGAGCAGTTTGCAATGTCTGCTCTTAAGACGGACAACCACCTCTTTGTTGGAAAAATGCTCAAGGAGAATTAGAACTGGAGGACCAGCTGCACAAATAAGTGTTTCTAACCTTCATCTAAACTATTAAGAGAGCTATTTATTCCTTAAATAATATATTAAACGCAACGAATTGCTTTAATTTTAAAGGCGGCAGCTGTCTTATTTTTATTCATCTAAATTTTTTAAATGCAGATACTACTGTTGATAGCAGAATATCTAGTTTGTGTCAATATAAGTTGCTTATGTTAATTTGCCAACTGAATTCAGGTAGACTAACCTGTAACAAGAATATTAGAACCAGAAATCTTGATCTTACTGTTGGTTTATGTCTACGCCGTGGTTACAACTGTAATTGGCCTTAGATCATTCACAGCTGGTGTCCAATAAATTCTGTTCACGGGCTTAGTGATGCAATAGGGTTGCTGGACAAATGATTAAATCTGCCATCCAAGGTCATCAACACAGATTAAATGGTTGTTCGATCTGGAGCTCACAGTCATGTAGCGTTTAATCATCCGATATTAAGTTACTAAATTCAGCTTCGCTTGGTCTAGGTATCAGACTTCATATCTACTCCTGTTACAATTAAAATTAGTGTCAGGTGAAAAAAATTAGATCCGTTGGTCATGGAAATGAACTAGGCAGTCATATGTTAAATGTCATGATGAAGCTTAAGAGTTAGTGTCTAAATATCTATATATACATACACAACTTCTATATACTATACTGTTATATATCTATATCCTACATACTATATATGTGTGTTTATGTTGGTGTGTTATATGCTGATGTGTTGATACAGACAGGCGAGGGTTTTTGCTGAATGCAATATTTCTATTTCACTCATGGAGCTACAGACATGTTGTAGGCATTTTATGTTTGCGGTTTTCTGCCAGAACGTTTTTAAATGTTTTTTTTTCCAGTTTTGAAAGTTAGTTTTGCTTTACACAACACGGTTGAAGCAGAAGCTACACAGTAATGTCGATTATACTGACGGTGTTATGACAAAACGCCTTAGACCTCTTCAGATAGTTACTGTTGGATGTCAGCTTGCTGAAGTTCAATTGGATTTGTCAGCACCAGGTTCTGTGTCCTGAATGGGCAGGTCAGTGGCCAACAGGTTCTGCTTACTGGGGTGAATTGTTGGTGTTGTCGTTGTCAGGCTAGCTGACTTCTTCATTCGGCGTCCGCTTCCCATTTTCCTTTCAGTCGAGAGCGGCCCTCAGGGGAGGCCCGCTATGGACACCGTGCACCCCAGTGACTCTTCTCTCCTGGAAATGTCGAGGCTATGTGTCTTGCCAGCTGCTAGGAGGTGGCGAGCCCCCTACCCTACAAAATGGGGGGGGGGGGGGGCTTTGGGGGG
>UFQX01000494.1:81185-140216 GCA_900497675.1 Arapaima gigas | reverse complement strand
ACAAAAGGGGGGGGGGGGGGGCTTTGTGAGGACCTATTTATTTGTTTGTTTGTTTGTTTGTTGGTTTAAAATGTTACGTTGCTTCAGCAAATCAAGGTAAATAAATTTAACCTTTTTTTGGCCTGCGCTTTAAACACCTCTTTAACTGGTTTAATCGGTTCAGCGAGCAATAACTAGGTGAGACATTAGTGTTTGCTCACTTCTGCCATTGATCTCTGTTCTTTTACCACCTTCTGCTGGGCCTTCAAAAATAAGTGCAGGCAGTAGATATTTTTGTCAGATGAAACTGTTTTTCAGATGCTGTCAGATTAATGCATCTGTGCTTGGTTGCATTCTGTATGAAAGTAAAAAGGCAAACCTGTAATTGTTATTTGATGCTGTACTTGTCTTATGATGACAATACTGATAAAGTTCACTGCTGCTTTCTCATGTTGTGATTCCAGAAGTCTTGTCCTTCCATGCCAGTGGTAGGGATGCGAATAGCATTGTGTGTTGAGCTATATGCCGAACTGAGATTTGCATTTTTTGTTTTTTTTTTTCCTCTTGCAAGTAAACTATAAGTACAGACCCAGCTGGCTGCAGAGTAACAGTTACAGGGCTATTAATAAAAGCTGCCTTAGGATACCATACTTTGAAAGCTATTTATACCTTGTTCAAGAGGTATTATTTCTACTAAAACAGCCCTAACACACCGTTGTGCACTCCATTATAGATTTACTGGCTCATTCCCAAGTGCCCCTATTGGGTACCATGGCTCTGTAGCAGTAGTGCTGCTCTTGAAGGGATGGTGACTAGATCTAAATAAAAAGGAGCCTTCACTCATTCTCTTTGGTCTGTTGGACCATTACTTCTGGAAAGTAAACAATTTTTTTAGTTTGTTTTTCTACACTAAATGGATGCTGTTTATTGCTTAAGGCCAACAAGATGAGGCACTAGTGTGCAAAAATGACATACTGAAGAAGGAAATAACAGCATCATTTTTACAGTTTTAGCAGTCTTAAGAGAACAGGGATGGAAATAAGTAATTATTGAGACAGGTGATGTTATAACTACAGTATATGGTGTTTCCTTCTAGGCTGTTTATTCAACCCGGAATGGTTACATAACTCCTGATGTATCTGTAGCAGAAGTCCAGCAAAAGCATTTACAAGCCCAGGAAGATGAGTATGTGAGAGAAAGGATGTGAGGCAAATAAGAGTGAAAGTGTGCTCAGGGACAGCGATCTGCACATGTCGATAACGGTCTGGTCTCCACTTCTGCAGATGAGCCATAGTCACCTTTTTTTGCTCTGTTTTGCTGACAGAGGCAACCTTCCTGGTGGTTTGAGCTTTCAGTTGAGATATGACTGGAGGGAGTAGTTTAGTCACAGTAAGATGATTTTAAGATGTAGACAGACTAGGGTGGTTGTGGTTCACTGCAGCCTAAATTTGTAAGAAAGTGTCAATATGCAGCTTTTATTTCGGGGGGCATGACTTTATGATTACTGCCTTACAATGGGTTCAAGAGGTGAAGGTTAAGGACGTCTCACATTAGAGTAAACCGCCAGCTAAGTCACAGTTATTTTTATGCATGCTCCTTAAGTTACGAATATTTAGTTATACATTTTTGAAGTTTCAAGCATTTTCCAGTTTACTCATTTTTAATTACATTTTCTTATCTATTGTCACAATTTAAGCTTTTTTTTGTTTTGCAGAAACAATGCAACTTATATTTACACATCAAGCTGCGGTGCCAGATTAATTCAAGTGTTTTCCACAGTCTTTGCGTCTTGTATGTATGTTTGATTTTTCTGATGGTGATTAATACCAAAATGAGGAATATTGCACCAGTTTGTGGGAGGTTTGCCCCGAATATGAGTTTATGGAAACAAATTAGTTTTAAATTAGTTTTAAATTCTAAATTAGTTTTAATTTGAATATAGCTTGAAATTTAAAAAAATAATGAAAGTCTTTCAGTATTTTTTTTAATTGCTATAGTATTTGATGTTTTACAAAACCTAAACAACAAAAAATTAAGGGATATGTCAGTTGTTTCCTTTTACTGATGGTGTAGATAATGTTGAAGGGGGGTGTCAAACATGAGATGTGCTTATATGATGAATCGGTTAGCAGTGATCAAATAGAAGGTTGTGGAGTTAATATATTTTTTTTATTTTCAGAAATTTAAAATGAATTTTGGTTTCTTTGTGGTCTGAAGCAGATAATACTGGGATGAACTGGTATCCTGAAACTCTAAAATGGACAAGTAGTTATTGATAATAGATGGAAGTGTTATTTTTTAAAGCTTTATCTAAGGATTTCACACTGCAACCAGTAAGTGCGGTATGTCCATATTATTAAGGTTATTATAGATTTTTGTTTTAGCTGTTAAAGTGCCTTTGTGTCACACACAGCTGTGTTCATAAGGTCCATAGGAGCCATTGTATGTTTATTATTATTGTTATTCATCATTATAATGGTAGCACCAAAGTTCATTGCTGTAGGTGACTGTGTAGAATCTCTTGAAAGTAGAACTGTCTTTACTTCTTCATGTTTGTGACTTCACTAATCTTCACACAGTCACTGTAATTGTAAAAACGTCAGTAAAAATAGCTAGGTAGCAGCTGTAGTCTGAGAGGTGCTGCCCCTCCTTGTACTTCGGTCTCACCATCAGCACAGTTAGATGCTGGAGGCAGGTCAGGGGTGATTAATAGGGCTTGAGATGAAAGCGTGAATACCAAAACAGCAGACGAGAAACAGAAATAAAACTTAACTCGGTCAGAGGTGGTCAAACTTTCCATTCCAAGTTGTCGTTATTAAGGAATTTAGAAAAAGGTCGAGCATCACCCATTCTGAGAGAGGGTTTGGAAAGACGGTGAATGATTCAGACAGTGTTCAGGTTTGAGTGAAGTCGTGCTTATTGACATTCCAAGACCTTACCACCATTTCCAGTCCTTCGTTGCAGATTGCTCAGCCCAACCACAGTGGTTACTTCAAGGATGAAGCACTTATGTTACGATGCATTTGCCTGTATGACCTTTAGTGTTTGCTTCAGTCCCTTGTTCCTGTTTCGAGGTGTGTTGTTTTTAGTCATTGTTTTTAACTCTCTTGCCCCTCAGTTCTCATAGCTTGTTCCTCTTTTTCCCCTCTTACTGAACTGTCTAATGTTCTTCCTTTCTTTCATGCAGCTCTGAAAAGTCCAGCTGCCTTTCATGAACAGAGGAGAAGTCTGGAACGAGCACGAGTAGGTTTCTCATGCTTTTTTTTGTATCCCTTAATGATTCCTCAGGCTATGACTACACCAGCTGCAGGTAACCCACAAACATACTCACTCAATTTGTCTCCCTGTCTCTCCAGACTGAAGACTATTTGAAGAGGAAGATACGGAATCGACCGGACAGGTCGGAGTTGGTGAGGATGCACATTCTGGAGGGTGAGTTATGGTAGCTGAGGCAACCTTGCCAAGAACATATATCTTAAGTAATTGGCATACAGCATGCTTTTGCTGTTGAATACTACTTTGCACTTTTTGCGCGCATTTGTTGTGCCTCCACTTTAACCAGCAAATAGGTGTGTTGTGCTGATAATGACAGCAGGAAATGTAGTGGCTACAGACTTTGTAGTTTCAGCTGTAGGAGAGGTCTTCTGTTGTATAGTTTAGCAAGGGGCTTATTCGCACAAGAAGGTCAGCCAAATGCCAGCATGAAAGTATAGGGCGGTCAAAAGCTGTCCTGGTGTTCTGGCTCTGTGTAGTGAAGGGCCGCTCCTCCCGGCATTTGTTTCACCCACAGAGACATCAGCTGAACCCTCACTACAGGCCCGGCAGCTGCAGTTGAAGCGAGCGCGCCTGGCCGACGACCTCAACGACAAGATCTCCCAGCGTCCTGGGCCCATGGAGCTTATTCACAAGAATATCTTGCCCATCCACTGTAGTTTGAAGCAGGCGCTGCTGGGTATGCTTTCACATTCACCACCATAGTCAACATAGTGTTTGCTGTCACAGTCACATTCATTCCATATCCGATTACCGCTTTTTTTTATTCATAAATGCTGCTTCGCCCAATTATCCGTGTGATCTTCAAATATTACAGTGTGATTTTTGACAGGAGTGCTGAAGATTTGCTTCCAGATCTTACACTTTAGGGTTAATTTTCTTGTGTATAGAATTCTCAGCAGAGTTATCCTCTATATCAAGCTTAATTTAAAAGAACCAGGGAAGAAGCACGCTAGCTTCACATTGTCACAAAGGATTCAACCCCGAAAGCAGGGCTTAATCTCAAACATTCACTGATAGGAACTTATGGAAAAGCACTGAAGTATTCCTGACCATATCCTAGATTGTAAAGCAGAAAATCATAAGAGTTGTCCTATCTTGGGTACCTTGAGCATTCTTCACAAACAGGAAAAATTAAAATAATTTACATAGTATACAACTTAAAAAAAAACATTTCTACTGTGGTACTTTCTTTTCCATGGTAATTTAGGGGCCTGAAAATCACTGACATCACTGAGGCATAAAAACATTTATTACATTCACATTATTACATTAAATATTTTTATATTCACTGATTGTGTATCTCAGTCTCAAAATGTCTGATACAAACAGTGATACTGCTGTACAAATATCCCTGTTGTGAAAGTAAAATTACTGTTTAATGGGCCATTGTAAATACCTCTGTACTGAATAATGAGCCCAGTGTATAAGAAAGAGGATACATTTTCATATGCCTTTGTGGTCATTTTTCATTGTGTAAGACCCCTATATACAGGGCATGAGTATAATAGGAGGTTAACAAAATGATAAAATAAACTGTTACACGATTCATTGATTTATTAAAGCCTTAAACAAGGTTTCACAAAACTGTAATTGATAAATAAATTGAGAGACGTCTGTATTATTATGCTTTTATTTTTTGAGTTGATATTGAATGACAGTGAAACTGATGAACCCTGGACATGATTATTTAATGGAACAGGTCAGCTATTGAGATTGGAAAGAAGGGTGTGGACATGATGTATTTATTATTTTCACATCAGAAGTTCTTATTTTATTTTTAAATGTTTAATGTAATTTGAAGAAAATAAATTCATACTTTGGGCTTACAAACAGTCAAATTACAAACAAACGTCTGGTCCCAGTTGCATTTGTAAGGTGAGAAGCCAGTATTTGTAATGTGTATTCATGATTACAGATGTCAGAAAATATGCACTATTTATAGTTCCTGTACTGGCAGTGTGATGTTCTCATTGTTTCTCCCTGACAGACTTTCCAAAGGGCACTGGAGAGAACTCTTCATTTGATGAGGACAGCAGTGATGCCCTCTCCCCAGACCAGCCAACCAGTCAGGACTCTCCCCTCGGCCCAGCCCCCCTGCCCTCGCCCCCGGACACGCTAGGCCAGAGCAACCCATCACCAGCACAGGTGTGAGCCGCTCTCTGCACTGGCAATGTCGGGGAAATCCTGCACGCTATACCGCTCAGCTGTGCTGTTTCTCATACAGTATTTATTGTTAAAGACTCCTAGCTGCTCTCTCTCCGGACCACCTGAGCCAAAGTGTTAACTTTCCATTGTCACTGAGACTTAATTTTCACAGCATCGATCCACTTAGCAGCTTCTGCTCTGTTATCCAAAAAAATCTATATCTGCAGTCTCTTTGTCAGGCCCCACCTCCGCCGCTGCCGCCACCCCCCCCTGCACCAGCACTCCTTGTGCCCCAGAAGTTGACCAATGGGATAACACCTCAGGCAGTCACTAAGACAGCCCATTCACTCGTCAAGGTTTGCCTCAACTATCATACCACACAGCATTGTTTCCTTTTGACATATTTACATTACATTTACATACAATGGCCCAAAACTCCCTGCTTCTCCATTTTTTACTTTACTGTAAAAGGATGCTCATAGATCCTTCTGCATGGGTTTATATAGTTGCTTAAATAGTTCTTATTAAAGTAACTCACTCTAATCTTTGTTCACTTATAGGAGAGAACAGGATGTATTTTGCATTATATCAGGAAGCCACTTAGCTTCAAATGGCAGTTATTGAAAAGAACTGAAAAAGGGAAAACCCACCATATGTGTTAAGCTGTTTGCCACTGCCACTAAAATGGCGTCATTTTATCTTGCCCAGTTGTCTCAGTCCAAGACTGGCACAGACCGGCCCACCCAGCGGTCCAAGAAGCCAAAGGACAGCAAGCCCAAAGTGAAGAAGCTCAAATACCACCAGTACATCCCTCCGGACCAGAAGGCTGAGCGGGAGCCACCGCCGCAGCTTGACTCCACTTATGCCAAAATCCTGCACCAGCAGCAGCTCTTCCTGCAGCTCCAGATTATCAACCAGCAACAGCAGCACTATAACTACCACACCATCTTGCCTGCCCCACCCAAGTGAGTGTGTGTATCTGTACAATTTACCACAGTATCCTGCCAGTGCCACCAAAATGAGTATTTTTGAGTGTGTGTTTAGATGTGAGTATAAATAACCACGTTATCCTGCATATAGCAAAATGGCATCCGAATGATTATGTGCTGTATGTAGATACTAAACCATTTTACTTGCTGCCCAAGTGTTTGCGTGTGTGTTTGTCGTTGCTAGATTGTGGTTAAAGACCACTGATTGTTTGCTGTCGGTTGTCCAGGCCTCCAGCAGATCAGCAGTCATCATCAAATACAGGTCCTTCCGCATCTAGGGGTGGATCTGCCTCTATAGCAGCAGCATCCAGTCAGAATGGGCCAAACCGCCAGAATCTCCCTCCTTTACCAGTATTCAAACCAGGAATGTTGCCTTCTAACCTAGATGACTTCAAGGTGAGCCACAGCGATGAAATGCACAGATAAATATCAGTAACAGGATATTTGTTCTTAATCATCATTTTAGATGGTGTTCCTTGACATCTGATTCTAATGGTTACTTATGTTCTCCAGGTAGCAGAGTTAAAACATGAGCTCAAAATTCGTGGACTCCCTGTGTCTGGTACAAAGAATGACCTTCTTGAAAGACTGAGGAATTTCCAGGAGCAAAATGGAGGGTCAGCAACTGTTGGGGCTGCACCCAAAAACAGTCCACCTCAGCAGTCAACCCAGCCGGTTGGCCCCGCCCATGTTTTGGGAGGAACCACTTTGCTGCACAAGCCTGGCGAAGGGAGCGTGGTGGTGGCAACCTTCCCATTTGTGGCCACAGTCGGGGGAGGTGGAGCACAAACTGCAGCACCACCTGCTGTCATGCAGTTTAGCAGCACAGGATCCTCTCCGCCTGTCTCTCCCACCCCATCCGACCGTTCATTGGCTGGGATGAGTGCAGATGAAACAAGTTGTAATGGCGATTTGTTTGGAGAGGCAGTAAGTTTTTTTTGTTTTTTTTTTTGTAAACATTTAATTCGGTTATGCAGACTGCCTTACATATGTCTGTTTTATACTACACAAATCAACAGCGCTTACAGTATCATTCTGGGATTTAAACCTTGAACTTTTTGTCTACACCTATGATTCCTTTAACTGTTTTAGTCCTTTTTTCATTTATGACTTCACAGAGCTCAGTGTGTATAAACTAAAACTAATACTTGGAAGAGTTGGCTTCTGAATGTTGATGTGTCATTTTATCTTTAACTTTCCACCAAATTTCCTGTTTTGTTTCTTTTCCTCTTTGTCTTACATAGGTCAGCTCCCCTCTCACACAACTAAGCCTCTACCCTTCCTCACAGCAGCAGTCTGCTGTCAAAGAGGAGACCTCCAGATTGTCTTCTTCATCGTGCTGTTTTTCCCAGCCAGGCTTGCAGTCTGCTGATACCTTGGACAAAGACCAAATGCTGCAGGAGAAGGACAAGCAGATTGAGGAGCTGATGCGCATGCTGCAGCAGAAGCAGAGGCTGGTGGAGTCCCTCCGCTCTCAGCTGGAGCAAGGCAAGCGGAGAGGGTCGGATTTCCCAGAGGTGTTTGCCGTAAAGGTCAAAGAGGAGCCTTTGGAAACCCCTGCAGAATCTTCCTGTTGCTCCTACTGTCCCCTGACCCCTGATCTTGCTGAGAAAGAAGCCATCAGGGTTATCATCAAAGAGGAGACTGAAGAGGAGCTTGAGGAGATGGTGCCAGAACTGACCCACTTTGATCACGGTGTGGACATGCCTCAATCGCAGCTGCAAATGGAAATGCCACAGCATCAGTCACCACAGACACAACAGCCAGTGGAGTTGGCTGTGGAACTGCCACAACATCAAGTGTCACAAATCCAGCAGACACAGCATCAACTTCTGCTGACACAACAGCCCGTGGAGCCGGAGCACCTAAGACATCAGCAACAGCAGCAAAAGTGTGAGGCCAGGTTGTCACGGGAACAACCGACACAGTTGCAGCAACTGCAAGAAATGATCTCACAACAGAATGGTCAGAAGGGCTCGTCTCAACAAAAGAAGAAAAAATCCCAGAAACAGGAGAAGAAACAAGAACTTCAGACCCAACCAAAACAGCAGCAGGTACTACAGCCACCACAGATTATTGTTAACCTGCTGCAGTGAAGATCAGTTAAGATCTGTACTAGTCAGCTCATGCTGGTCTGGGTAGGGGGAGGGGTGATGGAGGAGTCCTCAGACCTGCCCCTTGGGTACAGCTGGGTTTCCAGCACTAATAGAATGAAAGGCAAAGAGAAAATGACAGCTGGTCACAAACAGCAGTAATTTGTTTGAGGTGAGGTTGAGGTGGAATGAAAATGCTTTCACTCGAACCTGAGCAAATATACGATAGTATGTCTTTGCTGTTTTTAAAGCCTGACCCTGAACCGCTGAGTAGCTCCTGGCAGGCTGGACCACCTGACTCTCGTAGAAAACGTGTGTTAAGCGCTAATATTTTCTCCTACGTTTGCAGTGTCACTGTGCTAAACAGGGATACCCTCAAAGGGTTTTTCTTCTTTTTATCCACCCTAGGAGTTCCCTGTCATCACCTCTGTTGCCATCTGGCTTTTCCTCACACTTGCTTTAAGATGTTTATCATGTTGTTATTTGTGCTAATTTGTAACTGTCTCTCCGCGTTGTTTGTATTGTTCCCTCAAGCACCCTGAGGCTGCCTCTAGGGAAGGTTGCTTCACAGAAATGAACCAAAAACAGTAAATGTTAATATGTGTAACATGTTAACATGGTTAGTGCAGAGGAGTAATATCATTTTATCTCTCCGTCAGGTGTCGCCAGTGTTTATCACCCAACAGCAGAGCACCTCAGTGCCTACCTCCTCCTTTTCATTGGACCTTCTCAAGACACACCACACGCCAACACTGCTGACTGATAGCAACGGCAACCACTTCCTGGTGGCACTTAGCAGCCACGGTGGAGAGGGGCAGGGAAGTGCGACACCGAAGGGGGGAGAGGTCAGGAATGTCAAGTTGCAGGTATTCTAATGTTGGAGCTTTATTTGCTCGGCACGTACCCCTTTCTGCTTTTACTGGCATTACGGACTGTAGATTGTGTGTGGACTGAGGTGATCTGTAAGTTAACCAGGGTAGATGTTAATGCACCTACAGTAATCGTGCTCTGGTAAAGGTGTGCTTGTCCAGTGAAACTGTAATCCTGAATCTGCATCATTTTGTAGAGAGTGCAGTCCAGCCCTGCAAAGACCCCCAGTCAGTCACCTCCTCAGCAGGCCAGAAGAGACGCTCAGTCCACGCCGCACTTACTGCACAGCAGCAGCCATCGGAAGAAGGTACTGAGGATCTGTAGGCCACCAAGATAGTTTGTTACCCAATTCACTCCACTAACACAGCTTTCCAACATACGTCCTGTAGGGCTGCGGTCCAGCAGTTCATTGTAGGCAATATGTTCTAATTATTCCTTGATTTATACTTGAAACTTCAGGTTAGATCGATCACTGTGCAAATAGTTGCTTCTGTAAAGCGGTTTAAAAATGTAGGAAAAGTGAAGGAAGGACCAACGTTTGAAACCAATTTGTTGTGGTGTCTGTGCTGCTGACTCCCAGGGACAAAAAGCAAAGCTTCAGGTGTCCACCAAACACTTGGTGCCAGCAAGCAAGTCTCGGTCTGCCCCACCCAACCTTCAGCCTTTCTTTGTCAGTGAGGAGCCCTCCCCGGCCAGAAATCCCGGCCCTTCGTCCCCGAGCAACATGGTAATTTAAAAAATGGCTGAATTTGGATAAGTTGTAATTCAGAAACAACATGTTTCTGTTGAACGTTCTTCCACTGTGTCAGTGGAAAAGAAGTAAAACTCTTATTTGTGCCTCCCTCCCTCTCACTCACTCAGATGGCAACAGGTCCTAGTCTTGACCAGCACACTTTGTTTAGAGCCCTATCTCCAGCCTCTGAACAAAAAGTCCCTCCATCCATTCAGCAAGATAAGGTAGGTTACTGAACACGTGGTCTTCGGTGACCGACGTTTCTGTCTCTCCCGCCTGCATTCTTTGCTTCGTTGGATCTATTTTCTCCTCTGAGATGGCCACTTCACCCTTGCTAGTACTTGTCTGAGACACATGTCTAGACACAGTGTTAGACAAGGTCATCTGCGATATTGAATTTTTGGTTAAATAGTAACTGTTTTTGTTTCCTAAAGGATAATAGGTCCAATCAACATATGGATGATCTGTTTGACATCCTCATCCAAAGTGGAGGTAAGAACAGATAGTTTGAAAACTTCATGTACTACTTCACATTTTTGTCAAGATTTGTGTTTATAAAATCTTTTATGTAACTTCTCAGTATAACATTTCCACCTTATATGTGGTTGATATATTAATCACATATTAATTTTTTCTTTTCTTCTTTTTTTTTTGCTTTCCTAGAAATCTCAGCTAGTTTCAAAGCAGAATCTGAAGTCTCCGGCATCTGCTCCAGCACTCCAGTCCCTTCTCCAAGCCCCTCCCCACTCCAGTTCTCACCGCCCTCACCTCCAGAGCCCCTTCCTTCCCAGGAGACCTCGGGATCCGATCCACAGCTACCTGCCTCTGTGGAACAGGAAGGCTCCAACACAGGAAGTGGCCGTCTGGAAGACTTCCTGGAGAGCACCACGGGGAAACCGTTGCTGGGGGCTGAGCCCGGTGCACCACTGACTCTAATTGATGACCTTCACAGCCAAATGCTGAGCACTTCAAGCATCTTGGACCACCCACCTTCACCCATGGACACATGTGAGCTCACCTTCACCTCCCCGCCACCGGGGCTGGATTTTGGAGACCCAGCCTTGGATGGCATGGAATGGCTGGAGATCACCATGGGCAGTGGGGGCAGTGGGCCTTCAGCCAGCTCCCATGCCACTTCAAGTGTCTTTTCAACAGACTTCTTGGACGGTTCAGACCTTCAGCTCCACTGGGACTCCTGCTTGTAGCTCCTGCTGACAAAAAGTGTAGAAGTGCAGGCGTTCATGATAGAGCACATAGGTTCTCGCTTGACAACACACTCTTCCTGTGTTCCCCGCTTACGATCACGTGTACTCGCGCACAGTGTAATTTCCCCTCTTTGTCCCCCGACCCACATCCAAACAAATCTGGAAATAACTGTTTGACTTTGCCCTCCGCAGGGCTGCTGCGTTTTAGTGCCTCCTGCTGTCTCCCTCTATGTGCAACACTGAATTTTAGAGCCTCACTTTGATTTCTTTTACTTATCTATTTCGTACTGTACTGTATCAGTACCTTGCCAACAAGAAACGGTAGCTTTTTAAACAATCTCCTTATTGTACCATATTGTAATATGGTCACTGAAAAAACAAACTGAGATGCATATTATAATGACTTATTTCTAGCGTTATGCTTTATGTGTCAGTCAGGTCTTTGTGGGCCTGGAGAAGACTGACGGGTTTGCCATGGGGTTATGGGTTGATGTCGACACAGTCCTGTTTTCTCTTTCTGGAAATCTCAGGTTTCAGACAGAGAGTGAGGGATGTACAGCCCCCCTGCAGACCCCCCCCCCCCAACCCACTCATTCAGCTTCTGAGCCCGTTTGGCTGCTCCTGGCTCTGTGTTTGCACTGATACAGTAGGAGTGTGTCAGGGGTGCAGACGGGTTTTTGAAGAGGAGGACATAACTATGATGAGAAAGAAGGGGAGTAGTGGAGGAGACTGGGATTTGAGATAAAGTCATGAGTATTTATGCCACAAGTCTTTCAGAATTTGCACTTAAGAACTCCTGTTTTGGTAACCCAGTCAGGTAAATCTCCATTATAAAAATGGACTTATACTGCATTGCAGTATGTGGGGTATAGAAACTATACATTTTATCTGGTTTTAGAAATATCTTGGTGAGGGAATATATTGGTTGGGGTCAGAGTTCAAATATTTGGACAATAATTCTTTTTTTTATTAAAAAGCAAAACGCCATGGAAATAAAATTTGAAAACCATGATCCTTTTTGTATTTTTGCAAATATCACATTGCCTGGGTTGACACTGAGGGAAATTAGAAAAAAAAAAAACACTTTAACCTTGCAGGCTCCAGGCATGCAAATCCTTATCCGCCAAAAGCTGTTAGAAAATCACTGAACTGTGCACACGGTTGTCGGTCAGAAAATAATTTGGCAGGATGTTCTGTTGATCATTGAAAAATACATGGTGGAGGCAGCTGAATTGCACTTACCATTAAATCCACTGCACAAAGGAATTGTTATTTTGTAGATAAAATTAAAAAAGTAGACATAATATTACGCCATATTTTTCATATACCTTTTCATGTTAAGGGAACCCTGCTGCCCTTAACTGAGCATCCTTCACGTGAAGACCAAATCTGTTTGCTGTGATTTGTTTCTGTCCATGAATGAGCTGCTCCTGTTTGCTTTTTCCCATCGAGGAGGTAATTCAGACCAGCAGCACTGCTTTCCGCGACGATGTCCACGCTGCCGTTTCAGCCCGTGCCAGCAACTTTCCAAAACTGGCCCGTCGTTCTGTCAGGTTACAGTCATTCCGCAGGCTGGCAGATGCCTTGTTCCTTCCACACCTTTATGGAGCAAGGCTGGCACTTCCCACAGTTGGCTTTGCGTGCACTGAGGAGACCAGAAGCACGGTGCAGCGTGTGGTTTTACCATAGTGAAGCAGTGCAGGAAGAGCCCTGCCTCAGAGAAGGTGATTTAAAAAAAATCAGTGATGCCCACTCTTCACCTCACCGACAGTAAGCAGATAAAGGTAGAACCTAGGAACGGAGACCAACATATGCTACCCTTTTGTCACCAGAATCCTTGATAATATTTTACTGCATAGCATTAATAATATGCATAAAAGCAATAGTGTTATATAATGTGGTTGACCTGCTGACCTGGTGTCAGCCATCAGCTCACTTGGTATTTTACTGAAGTGCTTTTTACTGCAGGACAGAAGTCTGGCTTTTTAACTGGAGGTCTGTTTTCCAGACCTACTAATAGACTCTGACTTAACTAACAATCGAACACAAGGAAGACCAACTATAACTTGTTCGATTAGAGCAGCTAAGCCACAATTGTCTTTTACGTCACAGTACTTTGGGCCTTAACTGAAACTGAACAAACTGACTGCCTTGTGTATTTAGTTTTTTAGTTTCCTTCAAACTGGTTGCAATCTCTGGGACGTGGAAGTCGGTCAGATCGTACTGTCGGCACTCACCTCCTCTTTGTTCCTCTCGCCTCTAAGTGTCCCAGGTAAGAGAGCATTTCCAGGACCTGGTGGTGGCAGTGGCTTCGTGGGTTTCACGTTATAGATATGCACATCAGGATGATTTTACCAAAGGTGCAATACCAGCACAGTAATCGAGTCCCAAAAGTTCCTGCTCCGAGTTTGTTTGTCAAGAGGACTTTGGATGTGTGACTGTAACAATATGCATTGCTTCCTTGTGCCACCAGAGGGCGTTTTATTCCTTGAAAGAGCAAACGGTCAGTCGCCTCTTGAGGTTGCAGAAGATGACAAGGTAGAAGGTTGAAGGCAGACGATACTTCTGAAGATGGACTTTGACTGATGTCATTTATTTTGACAGGACAGTAGATCCAGTCATCTGGCTGGGGTCTGTCACTGTATGTTTGCTTTCCAAAATAAAACTGATGTCCCTGGATCATTTTTAAGCTGACCGAGGAATGTGAAAGCTGGGCAGTTCGGCATCTCTTGACTACCGTGGCTGTTACGTGTGCTGTACTGCCGGCTCCAGAAACCTCACTGCTCCCACCTCAGCCTGTGTTTGGAACGCGTGACCTGGCTGCCTGAGCGCTGACAGCTGTAGCAGGCAAACTGCGGGACGCGCAGAGATTGATAGAGCTGTCACTGGCTATGTGCTGCAGAGGGGCGACTCAGGGGGGCTTGTTCTCATCACATATCCAAGGGGCCCCGACGGCAGAGCCGGGCAGCCGCTCTTCCAAGTCCCCCTTTCCTGGCCTTGGCCCCCCTCTTCACTGTTCACAATCAATCGCAGCGTTTGCCGATCAGCTGCACTCGCACCACAACTGTAGCTGGTCCTTCATGTTTATCTCACTCCTGTCCCCCCAGCTTGTTCTTATTTATCTCGACCTCTCTAAGGTCTTACGTTTGTCACGTTTTATTCTCCGAGTTTTCCTTCCAAAGTACCCCGTGTTTATATTTTGCCATTTCTTCTGCTGCTCTTTACCCTTGTTTTGTTTTTACTCACCTTTTTTTCTTTATCCTCGTTCTTTCGTCTCAAGTGACATTTCATTTCGTACATATTTAGATTCTTCTGAGATTCCCCGGTTAAATAATGAGCGGTGGCTTAGCTCTCCACCGTTGCCCCGCACATCTGAACTGGAATCGTACGAGTTTTATGTTAAACTCAAGGGATTGTCTATAAAGACGCTCTTCGGACAGTCACAAACAGTCGGTGGCGAAGCCCGCTTTCATTTGCCATTTTTATTTTTTATCAAGTCATACAAAGAACACTGAATAATGTTTCCTCGAAAAAGAGAGTCTTAAAAAGCTGTAATATAATAATAGTTCAAACCTGACTATTTTAAAAATATTTAGTGCTAGTGTACAAACTTAAAACAGTTGTCATCAGCATTATCTCCATCTAGAACAACCTGAAGCATCTGAAATGGGCCCCGGTTTGTGGTCAGTATGAAATGGAGCAGCAACAGCCAAGACTGATGTTAGTCAGACAGTGAAAGGTACTGTTTTTTGTGGACTACGTGACCTCGGTGTATTAGTGCACTAGCAGTTATGGTCCCCGTGGAGGTGGTATCTCATCTTATTTAACTGTAAACCTGTAGGCATGCCAGTAGTAAAGTAGTATAGATATTCAATATCCAGACCAAATATACATGAACCTTCATTCCATCAGGCAGAAGTAGTAACATATGGTGAAACTGGGCACTAGAGAATAAAATCTACAAAATTTACTTGCAAGGCATTCATGAGTAAGTAGGGTATATTTTCAACATTTATTATCCGGTCTGCGAAAGCTGAGTTTTGGTCTTCGTCCACAACTTTCCCGCTCTTCCCAAATTTTGCATAGGGTGTGTATCTCATGCCTGATTTTAGTGAAGGATGGAGAACGAGTAGGTGCAGGGGGAACACGGACATCTATGAAGACGGGGGCCGGCTACGTGTGACAGTTCTGTGTACGATGCCGTAAAGAATCTGAACCGTAATGCTGCTGACCTTGCGAAACAAACAAGCTTGCGGGAGAGAAGCTTCTGATGTCGAAGTTAAGGCCGTGAACTGGGTGCACGAGTTCCTACGAACACGCCGCGCTTGCAGAAGCTGGTCGAAGCCCAGACGAGTGGCACGCGTGGGTGGTCAAAGAGGAACTAACCGAAAATGTCTTAGGTCTCAATCTACTGTCTCGTGTAATGTTCAAGTCCAAAACTACTATTTTTAAACCCCAGGGTGTGTGTTTAAATTTAAAAAAAAAAACATATGTACATTTTCAGCCTTTTTTTTTAACTCTGCCTTTTCCCTGAACTAACATGCATTTGTAAATAAGTTCTTAAAAATTCATAAAGTGGCAGCGGGACTTATTTACAGAACTAGGTTTCCTCGTTTTAATCCGAAAATCTGTTGAGATGTTTTTTACGATGTTTGTGCTTAAACTTATGCACAGCTGGACGTCTGGCTGAAGGATCAGTTACATCCTATTGTGTTGGTCTACAAAGGGATGCGAGTTAGTCTGAATTTTGCTCCTTTTGTGGTCCGTTTTTTCAGCAGATGCTTTTAAATCTAGTTTCAAATAGAGACCCATTTATTCTACCACGTTCGGAGAGAGGGCTGCTGTTCTCCTGCGACTTGTCAGAAAAGCTTACGTTACACTGTTACTGGAAACACTTCTGCCAGCTAACAACTTGCAGTAGCGATTTGAAACAAATCCAAACTGAAGTTTGAATAAATTAATTTGGACACTACAATCGCAATGACTAAAACTGTGTTGCATCAGAAGTCAGTATGCTTTTTTTGCCAAAAGGAAACTATTAGTTTAGTTGAATTCTTACAAAAGCCCTTATAGGTATGAAATATTTAACAAAGTTGTTTGTAGACAGACTGTACAGCATATACACCAGAATATATCAGGTGACTGCACTGAACAACACAGCTTGTTGATATTCTATTTTTGCAGTAATCTAATGTGTTGTCCACACGCTTAACTGTAATGCACTGATTTTTTACATGAATACAGAAAAAGTGCTTTACGTACATATATACAGACATAAAAACACCAAAAACACCCAGATATCTTTAACAAGGAAGAAATGCATGTTTTCTGGTTTAAAGTCTGGAAGCACTTATTCTGTCAGGTGTCACTGCTACAGTTTGGACAGTGAGTCTAAATTCCAGAAGCTGTATTGCTACACAAGTTTTATAAAATCAAGTTCACCAGCCTGGCTGACTTCTGACAGCTTCCCCTTACGTTTCTGCCTTTTTCCTTTGGAGTCTCACGAAATGTTAAACACTTGACTCATTATGCACAGGACCTGTGATGTCAGTCCTCTTCTGGGGTTCCACGTGTAGCCAAAGTGTTTCCTCTACATCTCCCAGGAGTCTAAGCCTGAGTCTTGAAAGCCCAGTGTCAGGTAGAGTTTAGTCATACGAGTGGAGACGTCACAGCACTAACTACCATGCTGTTTCAGGCAGATGTTCCATTTCCAGTGTCCACAGCATAAACGGTGGAGACCAATGTGAAAGAAAAGTGCCATCTGTAAGGTCCCATTGTGCCAAGAGGTGTCCACCTGACTGTATTTGCTTTTGCCCTTGAAGAGTCTTAGAAAGTTTTCAACCAAACTCAACCAAAGCTGCCCCGACATTAGCAATATTCTACGTCGTTTCATAACCTTGTCGTGGTAAGAATTTCCCCGGAACCTGGGCTGGCCGATCTGTTTCGGTGCTCAGTTTTGAAACGGTCTTCGTTGAGTAACAAAAACCCGTTCCTTTTGCGCGTGTTCCACGTGACCTGCTGTATGCAGCCTTGCATTGATGCTCTATAGGTGGAATCGGTGTCCCTCAGCTCCAGGGTAAGGGTTAGCTTACGTAACGGCTGGAACAAAGATCTGCACAGTCGATCTGCAACCCTCTGGCGATGCGCTGCTCGTAGTGTTCAAATGGTCAGCAGCAGATGTCCTGATCCACACTCGCCCAACTAACCCCTCCCTCCTTCCATGTTGATCTTCAGCTGCCAGAAATGGGTTGCTGTAGATCTGATCAGGTGCTTTTGGCAGTTCACATTTCACAGTTCACTCAGAAACTATACTACATAGGAAAAGTCTTCTGCATCTCAATGTATATGTAGCATTTTCAGACTTCCAAAGCCATTTTTAACCTCTTTATAACAGAATGCTACAAATCTCTTCGTAAATGTGTCCTTATTGCTTTCGAGCTTCATATTGCTTTTCTCACCTGTCCAGCTAGGCCAGTGAGGCAAGTGATGGAGGCATTTCAGATCGCTGCCAAGATGATGGAGGTTTTCAGCTGGGGAACATTCGGAAATTCTTGGTTGTCCAGTCGCGGCGAGGACACAAGGCGCTCCGCTTTCCATCAAGCTATATGTCTGTTTGCTGTCCGTAATTGTTCCCGTTAATATTCCAGTAACAGGTCTCTGTAACATCTGAGTTTATGAAGCTATGAGGTAGACTCCATAAAATCCTCATAAGTGCTACAAACGTACAAAACCTAGAAGCACGATACATAGAAGTCAATACCGGTTCATGAGTGACTGTCACAGATGATGGCTGTGAAGAAGATTCCTACACCAAATACAACATCAACCCTAAACATAACAGCACTTCTGAAAGCAAACGTTTTGACGGTTATTCAAGGAGATGAAATAATTCGGCAACGTGTACCAGCAGTATTGTGTTTCGCAAACGACAATGCTATGCAGCCTATGCAAGACCACCACGCCGGTGGAGATGCATCGAATGATATCTTATTAGTTGGTGGACATCCAAGTATCTAAAAAAGTGTTGAGTGAGCACAGCACAGTCAGGGAGTGTCGCCCGCCACACAGACAGCAGGCCTGCATTAATTACACGGAACCCGCTGTGCGGATGAGCAGCGAGTCGCACATCCTCAAACAGTTTGTGAGAGCAGGTGTGGGACTGAAGAATGGAAGCTCCTGTTATCAGTCATGTTGACTGGGGAGGGAGTGACATACAGCCCGAAGAAGGCCGAACAGAACCTCTACTCTGCCTGGGTAAACGGCTTACGGCTTCACGCTGCACCACGCTAAGCGTGGCCTGCTGTAAACATACGTACAAAACACCTTGACAAACTGTGGTCGAGTACATGCGCGGAGTAGCTGTAAAGACGCGGCTGTGACACCATGCAGGTCCGTTACACAGCCCTCGAATGAAAGCGCTTAAAAACCCAACCCTGCGCTTGCCTAAAACATTAGGTGCAATTCTGCTATCAACATTATATCATGTAAAGTGTTACACACTCTAATTTCTAATCTGCACTGGGAGTAACCCATGTTGTTCACATACACAACCACATCACATATGTATTAAACGGCAGTAATATGAAAGTTAATAGTCTAGCAAGATTAACGCAGTCAGCATGCACCAGATATGCGCTGTTACTGGTCTTGAGGTTTTAGAAAAATCACGTTACGATCCTTAAAGAAGAGCGTGTCCCATGCAGCCTCCGACTATATTTCCGGTCATCTTGCCGACAAATGCAAAGTGTAAACGTACAAAAACCCTTAAGCTGTGTTCAGATTAATCCAATCCGCAACCTTACCCGTGAACCACAATCTACTCTATTAGCTTCCATTTAAGCCACGTGCCCCTGGGCTCGAGGATAAGTCCGTCAGGGCCGATGTCATCGCTGCACCGGTGGTGTGTGTTATACGCTGACATCGTAGCCTGCGTGAAAAATGGGGGCAGTTACCTTGCTGACAGCTGTGTTTGGCTTCACAACAGCAGACCACACACCATTCATGAAACAATTAAAACCTCAGCAACCCACCCGCTGCAGACTTCATACGCCTCAGTGCAACCGTAGCTCTCGACCCGTCTCAGTCCAGGATTTCCCAAAGTTTTACTGCCAGAAGAAATCCACTTCTTTCCCTTGTCACAATGGCCCGTCTCCCATCCTGTTGGAGGGCAGCGGGACCAGCGACCCTGCTGGCACTGAACGCCCTAAAGGTCCTTTAGCAGAGAGCCACACTAACACCAGAAGAGTGCCCTGAGCTCAGTGTGTGGGGAAACGGCAACAGGCCAACGTGACATTAGCAGACGCGAGGACGTGCAAAGACAGGAAGACGCGCAGATCGACAACCTGACAGAAGAGGACCGCAGTACACAGAGAGTATGGGATGCAGGCAGGGTAGAAAAGGAGCAGAGGATCATGGGAGGTTGACAAAATTCACTAGCAAAGAAAATTTTGAAAGAAGATCACGTTGACAGGCTGGTGCCTACTTCCTCTCCAGTTGCAATGTGCATAAGGTCCTCCCAGTATGCTCTCCTGCCTTCCATGGGTCTGATCTCAGACCGTGACCTCTGTCTTGCTGTTGGTGGGCAACCCTTTGAGTTTCTGTGGGTGCTGCATTTGGTGTGAAGAGTGCCCATATCCTAGGGGCTGAGAAAACAGCTCTGGCAGCGTCTCAATGCTGAATTGCCTCTTTCCGGAGTAGGCCTGGCGACGACTAGAGGTTGGCTGCCCCAGGTGTGAAACGGGGTGCTGTGTGTAGCTTTTGCTGGGGTCCCAGGCTTTAAAAGCTGAGCTGGAGGTAAGGGGGTGTGTGTTGGTCTTGGAGATCTTGGGCTTGGGCTGCTGGGAGGCGGAGATGGTGATGGCCAGCGGAGCATGGATGTCAGGCGGTGGCATGAAGGACTTCTCCTTCGGGTGGAGGGCGATTGGCTGAAACGTCAGCGGTGTGGCTTGGTGGTGGGAGTAATCCACCATGGGATAACTTTTATAGTAATCTCTGGAGTCTGAAGAGAAAAGCAAGGATAAGAAATTCATTGCTTCAATTTCCCCACTATTTTAAACAAGGGGGTTACATCAGTACCTCTGTATGTTATAAACACTTGATTTGAATCAGTTTGATTCAATGCACATAAACATTAATGTTCAGTATATTTTAGTATTCTTGATGTAAATAAGTCCTTACTGTTGCATTTACAGACATCAAGCACCTTTCCTGTCCCAACTTTGATTCCTTTACTACACTTTTAGAATGAATCCTTGCTTGTTTTGCTTCTGTCATATTGTTAAAATTTGTCCTGGAGCTTTCATTTGCATATTTTTGACCCCCCCAACACNCTTACTGTTGCATTTACAGACATCAAGCACCTTTCCTGTCCCAACTTTGATTCCTTTACTACACTTTTAGAATGAATCCTTGCTTGTTTTGCTTCTGTCATATTGTTAAAATTTGTCCTGGAGCTTTCATTTGCATATTTTTGACCCCCCCCAACACACACACACCCCAGGATATCAGCTGAATCTGTATTGTAAGTGATTTATCACTGATTTATGTGTTCTTGCAGATTGAGTAAAGGATGAAAAAGAAAAGTGAAGTCGTTCAAAAAAAAACATCAAAGCCGTCGATTTGGAAGAAATGCCGACGGAGCAGCCAAGATGAGAATCTCCTACATTGTAGTGAGCTGCTTCTTAATACAGGTGGGCTTCTGCAAACTGAAGACATTTTTCATGTTGCACTTTGTCCGAATTAAGCCAGCGCCCGTTTGGGTGGCACTGGGGTGGGCGAGACGACGAGCTTCGTGCCAGTTTTGCGGGTCGGTCACGTTCGTTGTTTTATGGGACAAAAAAAAAAGGAGCGGCGAATAAGCGGCACTTCGGAGGCCGCGGTGTCGAGTCGCATTAGCGCGCGAGCCGTGAGCGGCGCGCGGCGCACGGCGCGCGACGAGGTCAGTGCCGGCGGCCCGCAGCCCTCAGACACCCGCAACCTTGTTCGTCTCACTCTTTCGTTCATTTCCGAAACCTGCGATGGTGGCTGTTCCCCCCCAGGGCGCTGTTTGTGTGTCAGGAGGAAACAAATCCTCGCAGGTGAAGTATTATTTGTGTGTGAGGCTTAATCGCAACTGGCGCTTGTTTACCTGAGCGCGCGCGCGCACACACACAGGGCATTTTTATTGGGAGAGAAGAGCAGACGATTGAAGGTGCGAAAATAAGTAATATTTTGTGGTCGGCAAGCTTTTTTGGTTTTATTTTGCATTTTTTTTTGCTCACTCCTTATTTCGAACGTGGTTTATGAGTGGCAGTACACGTGGATCGCGGGCAGCTCGAACGAAGATATTCGCATGGCTAGAAGAGGCGGTTATGGTCACCTCGTTGAGGGAAGACGCGGGATTCAGCCCCGTTTTGCTATATGGAGGTAAAACGTCAGTAACGAAGGTCGCCTCTGTGCGAGTGAAGACACCGATCAGGTCGAGCTCACTTTGCCGCAGGGACGGTATTAATTCGGCTGTGTTTGTCGATCGGTTTGTTTGTCGTCATTGAAAGTGAAACGACGAACTGCTGTTAGAGCCGCTTCGCGTGACCGCGTGATAGAGGAGCGCGCGAGCGCGAGTGCCGGGTCTCACGCGCCACTGCCTGGTAGTTAGACAAACTCAAAGGGTTTCTGATGTTTTAGGCCTCGGATAGATTTTCGCATTATAACTTGTGGAGCAACAAATGAATTTTTTTCTTTTGCTTTTTGAAATGAAACTGTCAGTGTGTGTGATATGTGTACTAAATACAGCAATGTTTAACAGGTCTGTTGTTTGTGAAGAAACATGGATGTCATACACCTGCAGGGATCATACAGGTAAAAAAAAAAAAGTTGTGAAAAACACATTGTCCAAACATAGGATAGTATTTACACCTCCTATTAGAAATTTAATCGGAAATACAGCATAGGCTGTAGTACTGTATAAGAACACACACAGTGGAAAATATTTATTGTTAGTGTTTCAACACGGTACTGACCCCCTGCTACGCTAAATCCAGGTTTCAGCCATGCGTCGGGGGTCTTGTTATTTAAACAAACTGCTTAGAAAAGCCGTTTAATTACAGAAGCAAACAAAATGTCATCTTAGATTAGTGTCAGCTTTTGAGGCATTTAAATTCTTTTGTAGCTGCTGGTGAGACACTGCTTTTTAACAGGCCACAAGGCAGCCAGCTTTAAGTAGGACAGCATTAAGTCAGTAACAATTGTACATATAAAGGTATTAAGCCTTTATTGTGAGGTATGAAGTTGGCAAACTGGTGATGTATACTACTTTATCAAAATTCAGTGTAAAGTAGACATGAAAACCATGTTTATCCATGGAAGAGGGACAGTCAAACTGTTTCCACTGTTCCATCTGACAGTAGTAAACAACATGACCTCAGAAACAGAATGACCCCTGTCAGGAGTTGGTAGGCTGCACGTCGTGTTACAGGTATCGCTTACTTGCAAGTGTAATGAGTTCCTGGAAATGGGGTCGTAAGTGGAAATCTTGTACGTTGAAGAAATAATTACCATTATGGGGTGAATTTTGAAAATTCCCCCAAACTTGGCTCAAATTACTTATAAACACGAAAAATCAACCTCATATTTGGTCATACCTCAGTTAAAAAGTATTTATTTCACTCTTGTACGTGAAAATGGATAAGCCAAACAATTGTGTGTCGAGGGATTCCTGTATCAAAGACTTGAGGGGGACTTGGTGTGAAACTCCTCTGGCAGTGTACATATATGTGCATATATGCAGTGAGGTGCTTGGTCATAAACAAAGTGTGTGTGACTCATTGTTCCACTTCACACGTGCCCTGCACAACTGAATTTTGTTTGCATCTTGCAGAACTGCATCCAGGTAGGAAGCGTTTTCAGGGTTTTAGAAGAGTTAGTATGACAAAATAATACTTGTCAGCCATCCACCTGGCGCAATTGGTGTAAATAGGAAAGAGCAGCTTTCAGAGGATATAGGTGTTAATCCAGTCATGTGGAAAGCAAATGGGTTCTGATCAGCACTGAGGCAGTGGTGTAAGGTTTTTACTTGGAACAGGCAGAAAAAGGTGTTGAGGGGTAAAATTAACTTGTCTCAATTATAGCTGCTGCAATATATACATGCACACAAAGAAAATATTTCCACAGAAAGATCAGTGTTGAAAATGTGTCTATTCTACCCCCTTGTTTTCTCTGTTTCTCTGGCTCTCTTGCCCTGCTGCATTAAAAACAGGTCTTTAATGTTTAATTAAGATTTAATGAGGGCTGTCATGGTCCAGACCCTGCTGCTACACCTGGTAGAACTTGGCCCAATTTCTTCAGTTGCCTGTCCATGGACCCCCCCACCCACACCTTTCATCCTCCGCTGATGGTGTCCTTGTGCTGACTGTGCACAGTGAGAGGCGACCTGCGGTTTTGCTTATTGTCCCACCAAAAGGGGAAGGAAAGGGTAAAGGATGAAGTGCTTTCACAAGCTGTGCATTTGTGACAGTGTGTGTGTCTGCTTTAGATTGTTCTGACACAAGAGTTAGGCAGGCAAAAGATACAGATTAGCTTCATACAGTACGTGTGTTGAACTGTAAAGATACCTTGAAATTTCCCTGCCAGTTCAGTTGACCAATACCATTCAATACTAAGTAATTGATAGTTTAATAAATGCAGAATACTTGTGTATTTTTGAGGCTTTGCGTTTGAGTCAGGATTTTACCAGCTTGGGCACGACACTGGAGCAGTAGTGTTACTTATTCTCCATATCGCTGGAATTGAGTCATGGAGTTTGGACTTGTTCCATGTGGATGCAAGCATGTGCCTGCGTTTGTGTTTGTAGTACAAAGGACTCACCCACTGCTTTGAGCGATGTGTACTTGTTGAAGCCCAGGCTGGCCATGTTAAGGTTGTTGTTGGGGTGCGTGAAAGTCATCGCTGGGCCAACGGAGAGTGCTGCGTTGTTCAGGTGGTTGTGCTCTGGAGCAAGTTAAGGTGAAAAGGTGAGCAGGTAGAGAGGGTGAAATAGGAAAGAGGAGATACCAAGATAATTAAAACACAGATAAACTGCTTTCAGGATTATGACTGCTTGGCTGTGTTTGTGTGAAGATGTCTGGATTTCTGTGTCTTTGTTTGTTGTGCTGTCAGTGTAGCTGTAATTTTGTCGTCCGTCACTCATTTTATAAAGTATTAAGTGACTGGGGTGCAGTCCATGTTCAAACAAGTACGTGACCCCTTTAAGTAGACCTTCCCTTACTCTCAAGGGCCCATTAGTACTGTGGACTGATCATAAACCATTCATTTATACACACATATACACACATTCTATTATTCTGCATAGCATAACAAAGCATAACAAAAATCGGAATAAGAATGGAACCTGTAGGATACAGAGGGTGTGCATTGAAGGGTATGGGGTGGTGAGAATTTTTTCTTTGGAATAAACCTGATACCATGCCAGTAAAGGTAGAGATTATGTGTATGTTTTTAAGACAGAAAATGAATAGGAATCCAATATTGACCCTCTGTAGAGGGGGCACCTGTCTGATTGCAAGTGTGAATTGAATCACCTCACCATCAATAGATGTATTTGCATTTACACAAGCTCTCAAATGTGTGGGTACTTTGCAGCTATTCAGCATTCAAGCTGTATGACAGTTCTCTGGGGACTGTGTGCGCATGTGTGCACAGTGAGTGTGTGTGTGTGTGTGTGTGTGTGTGTGTGTTAGTTGAGATGGGGGGGGGGGGAGAACAACTCCTTTAGTACACCTCCATGCCTGTATGTGCCCACAGTCAGGTGTCTTAATCTACTCTGGAAGTGCATGTGAGCACTTCTCATAGCTAATCGGCTTATTGTATCAAACTGCACTGGGAGGAGAGTGCAGTGATCGTGATGAGCAGCTTGGGGATCTTGGGAGGAGGTGGAGAAGAGGGAGCGTGAATGTGAGGAAGGTTGATTTGGGAAGGAAAATGTCCACTTCTCATCCTGCCTTTTTCACTCTTACTTTGTTCCCTTTGCTGTTCTAAATGTCTTCTTTCAAACATGCCTCCCCATCTGCATTTCGCTTTAACCAGCTCTCTGAATAGTAACAGATCCCAGTCATTGGTCCAGTTTGAACATCTAACAGCATCCATTTGAAACAGTCTCAGTACCAGACTGAATGTGATAAATCAAGAATGACTTATGAGTTTAATAATTATCCCTTTTTCCTCAATCTCTCTGCTCTGCACTCTTCCTCCTTAGTCTCTTTCTCTCTCGCACTGTTTGTCTGTCTCTAAGTCTTTCCTGTTTTATCCCCCTCTCAGTGAGTTGTGTGTGTTACTAACAGCCAGTTTCAGTGTGTCTCTCAGGCATGTCACCAGCAGCTCTGCTGGGCCCCTTGCAACAGTGGAGCTCTTTGAAGCTCAGCACTGCTGAATTAGGCCGGCGCCTTGCCATTTCCACACAGACCCTCTCCCATTCAATTTGTGCACACACACACACATAAACACAGACAGCACAGCACCACTGGGAGAGAAAAATGCACAGCTGCTCACACAAAACAGCGTTTGTGTGTATGTGAGTGCACGTGTGCATCTCACATTCAGCAGCTGTGGGCTCCAAGTGTGAAGGCCAACTCTCAAAGCCAGGCCAACTTAGGAGTACTGTCATCTTTATCCCGTGTCTCAAAATTATTATGGAAATGATACTTCAGTAAGCTATTAAGTAGCCCTGTGACACCACCACCACCAACCCCTTCCCACCAGCTTTAAAGCTTGTTAGGAACAGAGACTGGTGAACTCGCAGCTGCTTTACACTGCAGACATCGTACTGGCTGGATCACAGTAGCTATGTTTTGGAGAAGTTCCATATCACTGCCACTGTCTGAGCTGTCAAGGTGACTGATAACCTCGTGAGGGATCTATTCATAACAAATATAATATATTTAACTCATTGTCAAGCAGACAAAGTGGAATCTTGCAGTTGCATATAATACGAAGTAGGTGACTTGTATTCATGTAAATAGTAAATTATTAAAATATTAATATATGAAGTACATTAAAATAGTTTGTCACAAAGAGGGGACTGTGTGTGTTTGGATGGTTGTTCATCTATACATTTTTTTGGAAGAGTTAAGTCCTCTGTCACTTGGAGAAGTTCTGGATCCACTGCCCCAGACTTGTGAATTTGTATTGGGCAATCTCAGTTTTATCTTCTGGTGCTTCAGTGTGTAACTTATTATCCTCATGATCACAGATTTGTATAGTTTTAAATCTCCCCGATTGATGAGAAATATGTTTAAATGACACAAGGCTCATCTCTGACCTATGTATCCCTTGTGGTTCTATCGCCATTGCGTGACTGTATCTGTTACCATGTGTTGTTTCTCTCACAAAAGATTGACTAGACAGACACAGGGTAGATGACAGCCCTGCTCTCTTGTTACAATCTGCAAATGCTGTAAGACATTGAGCAGCATCTCTTCCATTACAGAGTACTACATGTAATGCGTTGTGTGGCAGAACTTCTTTAATGCAGCTTTTTAATTATGGGTTTTATCATCGGTGTAGTAGACTGCAGAGTTCCAAATCTGCACTACAGTTAAGATAACAGACCTTTGATTATGAATTATTAATATACCAAAGTGAAAGGTTTAACTGTCCTCCCCCCCAAATGTTCAGCTTCCTTTTTACTCAAGGGACTGGTCAAGCGCCATTAGGCCACAACAGGTTTTTGCACTGTCCCACACCATTGCATGAACTTGGTCACTGTTGCCAAAACCAAGTGCTCCCTGTCACTGCAGGTCTCTCTCTGCAGATTTCTTCCAGTTGGCATTTTTTCCTTGGATCTTTCGGCGGGGTCTTTTATTAGCGTGTTCTTTTGTTGCGGAGTCCTTGCCAGTTGTGGGTTCTTTCAGAACTGTTTTTTTTTAATCAGCCCTGTAAATTTGTGCAACCAGTTCTGTGTTCTTAGGAATGAATTCTGTATGATCTTACAAGGGGGAAGAGTGTGTGCCAGTTGCATATTTATCCCTCTATTAAATATTACTGGAAAAACCTTTAATGCTGAAAAGCACTTGGGGATGAATGATGGGAAGAAATAACTTGAGATGCATTATGCAACTGTGGCTGCTGGCAATGGCTGGCTGTGTGGCATGGATGTGCTGGGTCTTTCTGACACGGGTTTGCACCGCTTCATGGTTACACAATGGCTGTCGCATCTATTTTACCCCTATGGACGCCTGTGCCTAGAGACGTTTTGCTGTGATGTAATTGCATATTTGATGTAGGTTAACAGTGATTGTGAGAGAGTGCTAGGTATAGCAGGGTGAAACAGACTTGACTTTATGGTCCTTCTTGCTAACACTGCCCTGTTAGATACTGAGGCCTGCCAAATGGCAGTGATGGCTCATATACTTGAAACAGGCTCTCTGTATGGGCAACCTTAACAGTTGTGTAGATGAACCTATGTAGAGATGCACAGACTAACTAACACTCAAATGAAAACCAATTTTGAGTGCAATCTTACATAAGTTCTCAAAAACCCAGGACTGCAGAAGTCTACACAATCTCTTTGTTCAGATATGAGTGTGTGTGTGTGGCGGGGGAATTCCACAGATTTATTAAAACTAGCTTTATTTTAATTTATTTATTTAAAAAAATAATGTCTGTTGACTTGTTGGGGGCCTTAGGCAAGATGATGTTCTGGGAATTCTAGAAATTCATCTGATGTGACATATTGTTGCAGCACCCATAGCAGTGCAAGTTTCATTCTGGTGTTAACCTACAGTTTTTTTTTTTTATTTAGTCCTGTGGGAAATGAAGCTGATGTTGGCTTTGACACAACTTTGAGACACCTATTCTAGGCTGATCCCTTGACATTGCTGCAGATGTTGGTCTAATTGTTTTTTTCCAGTATCATAAATGGATGTTATTCAATATGCCTGGCCACTACAACAGAGAAGTGGTGAACCGCATATCTAGGAAATCCTCTCTTTGACCCTCCGTGCACGTCACTGTTGACATCTTTAGCGGTCCAATCGGAGCATCACAACATTAGATGAGCTTGTACAGAGCAGAGAGTACGGTACTGTTGGTTAGGAAAACAGAGCAGCTGTGTTATAGGGACTGTGGTGCCTGATGTTTTATTTCATCTGGTCCTTCCTGTTAATCTGCAGTCACATTTGCTGCTATTCTCTGCATATAAGAACGATTGGTCACTGGTATCTGGGCTTTGACTGTAGATTACAGTCAGGGAGACCAGTGCAGTGACACATTATGGAATGTGCTTGTCCTTGTGGTGCTGGAGCCCAAGTCCCTAGGAGGTGTACATATGGCTGTTCCTGATCAGTGCATTCCTAGTGGCACTAACATCTGCTTGTGTGGGTTGTGCTTGCTGAGACTGCACGATTGGAAGTCCTGATTGATGTTCTGTGTTAGCTTGACCTTCACCACTGAAGCCACTCCCTGTTACTGCACCCCTTCATTCCCACCCTGCTTGGTATCTACCGGCAGAAAACCTGATTTTTATTTGATGTCAGGCTGGGTCATTGCACCAGGCAGGCAGAGTGGATGGATGTGGTTGAGGGAGGGCTCTGCTTTAACATATCTTTGTGCAGATTTCTAATTGATGGGTCTAGCAGACAAGTTGCTCAAGCCTTTAGAGAGACTGGGGCAAGAGAAAGAGGCAGGGAAAGAGAGGATTTAAAACAGATTGGTTAAGGCACATTGAGGATATGGTTTTGGAGCTGGATAAAAATATGGTAAAAAAAAAAGGAGGATAGGCTGAATGGGGGATACAGTCAGAGGAACAAATGTGCCAGTGTCCAGCTGCTCTCTTGTCACATTGAATAACCATCATTCTTTTTTGTGGTTTTTTAATGCCTCAGTTGGCTATTCTCTTCTCTCTCTTTTGTCCCCCCCATCCCCCGCTCACTCACACACATTCTCTCCCTCCCTTGCAATTCTCTCCTTCTGGCCATGACTTGGGGCACTCTCTCATTTTGCCACTGGGGAATCTTACTGTTTCTGCATCTTATCACACTGTTTTCCCCACCTGTGGGTGGCCTGAAGTGAGAATGTTGCCTTTCTATCTCTATGCAGCTGAATCAGCAGTTAAGAAGCTAGATTTGTAAACTTGTGTTGGCTATGGTGAAAAATAATTGTAGCATGCAGGAAGTTTCTCCTAGGTAAGCCCAAGCTTCTGTTTGTGGGTGAGAATATTCCACCTTTTTCTCTGCAGTTGTGTTTCGTGTGATTGGGGGGTCACCTTTCCAACCCATTGTGAGTAGGACTGGGTCCTTTGCTTCTGTCACAGAGAAATCATGTGAGGGTGGACCCGATTCCTTTACACCAGTGGAGGATTGAGTTTTGTTTGCATTGGTGAGTGAAACATCCCCAGGGTTCTGTTCAGCTTCAGTTGTCAAAGGCTATTAACTTTTTTGTTATGCTTGACAGGCAGTATGCATGTGTGTCAAGTTATAATCGGTCACCCACTTTCTGTTGTACTGTAGTTAGTCCCTAATCTACAAACATCCATAAGCCGGAACTGTTTTCCTTCATCACAATAATCTGTCTGCAAAATATTTTAACAATATGAGTGTTCGTGATCATTTCTTAAATCCCTGTTTATGGTTGTATAGCACTGACATGAATGAATGAGATGCTATAAACAATATTACAGCTTAGTACTCATTTATCACCAAATTGGAAGTGGCTTTAGAGAGCACTGTGTAGGTTGCAGAACACTTTTTTCTTTGATAAAAACCCTTTTCACAACAAAACTACTCTATATCGCATGTCTACACCATAGGCTCCAAAATGTGCAACCACAAAAATAGGAAATAAACAGTTCTGCATTTTTTTTTAACTAAGGTGTTCCTTTTTTATTTAGTAATTTGCTGTAAGTGCACCAGCAGATCTTATGGAATAAGCAAAGAATTATGTTGCATTTCTTTAGGAGCTGATTGAAGGGACTGAAGTCATTGCTAAAGATATACAGTAAGGTGCTACTCCATCAGGAGTACTTGATCTTATAGCTGCATAAATCTATTTGCAGGACTATTTGCAGTTGCAGTGGTGCTACTATCTAGTAATTTATTTTGCAATTTAATAAGCAGTGTGTTTCAATTCTTTAACCAAAGTCCTCTCTTTGTGACAATACAGATCTATTAAATTCCAGTGTAGCCAATCATCATCAGAGCATGCCCTTTTGGAGCTAGGCTGGAACTGTGTCAATCCATAATTGTTAAGCCACCCAGTAGTGGAAATAATGTGTATATAGTCACATAATTTAGAAGACATTATCACTCTGTCAGACTGAATGTTATATAGAGGGCCAGTGCAGTGCAGCAAATTCCTTCAATACCCAGCCAGAGTTGCAGGATTTTCCAGTCAGTCCAGGCAGTGCAGCATTTGGGGTGACCTAACCCATCCCATAGCCTGTGAACTCCCGTGGGTGGGGATAGCAAAATGACAGACGGGGGACTGTAGCTATGACCTTACATTAACTAGAAGAGGCGAGGATTGGTGCTATAATGAAATGCTTCCAGGTCAATTGCACGCACATACATACATACAGACATTGCAAGTACAGTGTATGCATGTTATTCAGTTTGTGCTCTCCTCTTTATGTTATATGGGGATATTTCCTGGGCCCTGCTGGGCTTTCTGAATTCTAATTGCAGTACATTGGGTAAGCTAGTATACAGCAAAGACACTTCTCTGTTTCATGCTTCACCGTGAATGGTTCATTACATATATATACATTGACCAGGTGTTACATGAACAGATCACTATCAGCAGGTGGAATCCTTAACCGCTCTGTGGCCTGCAAATAATCTTAACAATTCGGACAGAAGTGTGATACATACGTATGTAAAATTATGCTTGTCATCACCCCCATCAATAAAATTTAGAGAGGCAATATGTGATGGATGTATTCCCTGTAAGTGTTCATAGAAGTGACTTGAAATACTATGTAATTTATGTGCTTCAAAAATATTTAGCTATATAAATGGAGTGTCTAAACAACTGTCACAAACAAACGACTCAAATGAAAAATCAAATGTTTTGTTACTTACAGTATTTATTTATTTATTTATAATAATAATAATAATAATAATGATAATAATAAGTTCTATAATAGAGAGCCAGAGCAGGCATAAAACTGGAGCTCTCCATGATGCTGAATGCTCCTGTCGTTTTTGATGGTCTGTGTTTTCTGGGTTGGAGCTTCTGTTTAACATGCACTGCACATGTTGTGTAGTGGGCACCCTCAGGTGATGAGTCACTGCACCTTACCAGATTTGCTTGCAGTAATGTGCACCGCATGCACACAGACACTCTATGTCCTGTCTCAAGCCAGTCTGAATGTTCCCTGTGAATCAGCTTCTTCTCAGGTGAAAATCCCAGAATCAGGTGTGAAATGGGATTTTTTGATATCTTTATCTTTCATTCTCTCTCTCTCTCTCTCTGCCTGTTTGTTTTTTCAGTTTGTTGACTTAAGCCCCGCTGGCTATAGAAAAAAGTTACTGAGGCCTTGCACACAGTGAGCAGAATATTTTCCTGGGCTGCCTTTTGTTGGATGGCCTGGTAAGTCTGTAACACACTTTGTGATAATTCTAACAGATTCTATAACCATCATTGGGCCTTTTCCTAAATAACTTTGTTACTTCAGTTAAGCTTATCTTAGTGTCTTCTGCATCCCACTAGTTCACTAGTTCTTTTTTCACCTTTTGTCCACACTAGTGGAAACAATAATACCTGGTGGTGGGGATCAAGTTAAAGGAAACCTAAGTTAGCACTATCTTTATCTGTACCACTGTGAATTGAATTAACACAAGTGGAAATAGAGAAGGGAAGGGAAGCACGACAAAAAAGATGTATATAAAATATATTTCACTATATTACTAAGGGATAGGGCACAAATGGAGAAGCTCACATTTTGTGGCTGTGTGTACCAGAGGAAGGAAAAAATAGTTGGTAGACAGTTAGGTGTTGCAGTGGATTATCAGGACTACAGTAGCTACATCTTGATCAAATGCTGTTAACCTGGTATTTCTGTTATAAGTCCTATTGGTTAATGTACATTATACAGGCGTGTGTGCATTTGCTTTGTTCTAAGTTTTTTTTTCCACAGGAAAAAGTGGGGAGGAGTATGCATGGGAGCTCTGTAGGTGTGTGGTGAGGTGATTTCTTGTGTAGAAATCCAATAAAAGTGTAGCAACTGGGAAATATATTCTCTGCAGATACAAGGGAGTATCTATACTTAAAATCAATTTTCAAATTCAGGTCTACTCTAAGACTGCAGTGCCAAATCCAAGTCTGAGTTATGAGAATAGGAGCTGAATGCGAAAATGCCAAAAATGATCATGCTTCTTGTAATCTACTATCCATACATAAGGTATGCAAGGAATACATACACACACACGCACACACACATATGTGTGTGCGTGTGTGTGTGTGTGTGTGTGTGTGTGTGCGCGTGCGCGTGCTTGCATGCATGTGGTGTGACTGAAGATTCAGATCTGACCACAAATGCAATACTATGTCATAGGTAAAGGTAGTACAGGTACAGTACGGAGGAACAGTGAAAGGGGACAACTTACCGCTTGGGTTGCGTTGTCCCCTGGCAGAGATGCCATTGGTGCCCATGGGGGGGTTGTCCCCCATCCCATCCATACAACCCACATCACCTCCAGGCTGTTTAAGGAGCTCAGTCAGTGTCCTGGAAAGAGTAAAAATCACTGTGCAGAATTGTTTCTCTGAAATTCTCCTGTGTATTTAAAAGCAAAATGCATATACTAAGCAGTAGAAATAGCAATTGACATTTCAGCTTCATAGCAGTTCTTATTTATATGTTGTTTTTCCATACACTTTCTACTACAAATTTACACTATGGATCTGGTGTACCAGTGTTACAACATCATCAAGCTGCAAATGCATCGTTTTCATAACTTGCAGACACTATGAGTGAACGGAATGAAAAGCCCTGTAACCAATTGCTTTACAAAGTACAGTGGTGCACACAGTCCCTGTATTATTGGCATGTAAGATATGCATGTGTGTTGAAGACTACGCAGTATGCAGGCTATCAGTACTGCTCTCTAACTGCAGTTTGGACTGTTACGTGCATACAATCTTGCTGGCTAGACGTTAGCAGGCACATTGGTGCTTTTCCCAGAGAGTGGGAGATTTCTATTTTGTATTGTCTGAAATGCCAAAACGGACACTGTGAGCATGTCAACGTGACATGATCACGGTAAAATCAGGGCAGTCACGATTCAAAGCCCATTCAATGATGTGTTGGATACAACAGGGTTTTTAATATTTATGTTCATTCTGACCTTAACAATCCATCTACCCTGTGCTCTGGCACCCCCAAGGACTGAATTATTTTCTGAAGAATGTTTAAATTGAAACCTGATGTGTGTTGTTTATAGCTGCTTGTGTGCCTTTTCCCTGCAGCTATTAGTCTGTGTTGGGAAGTAGTCTGGCTGAGGGGCCCGCAAGAGGGGGTGCGAACAATTCTCAGAAAGAATAGATGGACAGTGATTTTGCCCAGTACTATGACAGTTGGGCATACCTGAGTGCTACCTTGCCAAAACTGGCATTGCTGAAGCCCTCCCCATGCTGTCAACAATACTGGTCACGCTTTCTTCTTCTCAGTTAATACATTCAAACTGGTGCCAGAACATTTTGTGGCAACTGTAGAGGTGCTGTAACCCTGTTTGGGTGAGAACTTAATTATGTTAATTGGTGTATCTATTAACTTCAATCCAGTTTAAGACCTCAACCTCACTGGTTAAGATAAAAGGCCCTGATTAATGAATAAAATATAACCAAGGAATATTATTCACTGTTGTTTGCTGTAATGTGTCAGCAGAAAGAACAAAGAACTAGCCGAAAGGGAGTGGAACTGCTGTAAAGGCTGTGTTGGACAATTCCTCCCGCTCCATTCTTTGACCTGATGCCTCCATGCCTCCAACCCCAGGAAACTTCTAGAGTTACCTGGCAGTTAAGAGTAGGTTGAGGGTATCACATCACTTTGGTGTCTTGGGCATGCTATACAACGCCATTCTTATCTTTCATTTCAGGGATTCTAACACAAAGCACAGTAACAGTTGTAAACTTTCCCACAATACACCAATCCACTAGCAAAAGCAGTGGGATGGCTACCAAGGGCCACGTGCACCAGTCTTCCCCATTATTGCTCAGCTGGGGTTTAGCAACTTGTACAGTAAATGCCCAACATTCAGCCTCTTGAATGGCCGTGTGCTTGTGTGCTACCTTGATGTAATTCCCTCCTGCCCCTGTCACCATATTGTCTTCAGTACAGCATGCTGGAGCTGATTCCAGAGAAAAACCTGTTATAATAGTCAGTCAGCTGTAACAAAGAAAAGAATTTGTTCTGCTTTTCAGTAACACATTTTATTAAAATTGATTATTCCAAACAGCACCCCGCCCTTGTGAATTATTGATTGTTTTGTTTGTTTTCTTTCTTGCCTTATGCTACCTGAGCTGATAGTCCTCTCTTGTCTCCTTGATCAATAATTCAAACCACTACACACTAGATAGTGTCTGCCCTGAACACCAGTCCTTAGAGCCACACTTGGAGATATGGCTGCGCTGATGTTTCAGCTGCTGCACTGTGGCCCTCAGTGATTTTTCTGCCCCTTTCTCTGTCCCAACTGCCTAGTTCACTCCCATGTTGCCATGACCTGAACTTCAGTGGGTGTTCTGTCTGTGGTCAGTGTGTGTGAGTCCCAATAACAAGTCCTTATGCTCAGAGACAGGTTCACTGTATAGCAGAATGCTAGAAAATTGATATATGCTCAGTTTGTTTGTTCATGGTATATGTGAATGAACTTTGCACAGGCTACCAAGACAATCCAGCATACTGTGGAGAACTGATGTTAATACAGCAGTCTTGTCTTGCTTGCTCAAAACCATTAGTGGGTTCTCCAAGCTTTATAAACCCTGGAGTCGGACAGAGTAGTAACACATTCTCCTCTGAAATCCAAACCCATCACCAGCCAGATCATAATATATTCTGTGACATTTGTCAGAAGGACACAGTGGTGCCTGTTGCTCCAAGGATCCAGAGTGAATTAGAGCTTTGCTTCAAGACCATAGATCTTTTCCAATCAGATAATGTGCATCCCATGTGTAAAACGTTGCCGTTTTTCAGCCTGGAAATCCATTTACTTGAGAGTATCTACTGCAGTTGCTTGAATCTATGACTTACTGTCCCTTTCAGGTCCTTGCTGTTTTCCATATTAAATAAGGAGTGAAATGCACTGTGCAGGCAACGAGAGAAAGTCTACCATTGTCGTGTACCATTTTCCGTCTCTATTGCGTAAACTTGTTGCTGTAGTCGCACCTTTGGTCTTTTGTCCCATTTCATATGTTGAATTATTGCAAGATTGGACAACAGTATAGGTGAGACAGTTCAGCCCAGTAAATGCTGTTAAGTGATTGATCAGGCCTCCCATGTAAGACATTGCAAATTTTCAGTTAGTCCTATACAGTCCTAGACCTGCAGCTCACTGTGCAGTTGTCACTGATCAAATGAAGGCATTGCAGTGTCCGACGTCTGAATGCTTCATGCTGTCTTTTTGTCCTTCTATAACACAAATCCTGTCCACCCCTGTATAGGTACAGTAAGCCCTGTCCGAATGTAGGAAATGGTCAGCAAAGTGATTAAGGTCTTGAAATGTGAAGGTTGCCAACTGAAAATCTAGAAGGAGCTCTGCTGCTGTACCTTCAAACAAGGATCTAAAAATCACTGGTGCAGTTTATGTTTAGCTGTTTAAATTGGGAAAAGCTGTCTTATTGCAGCTAGAAACTAAAAAATTAAAACCTTTGGAGTCTGTTTCAAGGTAAACCTCAGCTCTAAGTTGTGAAGTTGTAGTCCTCCATCCAGTGCATTTACACTTTGGTCAGACAAACCTGTGACACCATTGTTTTCCTCCTGTAGTCAAGTTTCATCCTCTTCTGGACTCTTTCTCCATGCAGACTGATATTCTTCTGCAATGGCCATTTGGTTCTTAAGACCTTTAACCAGTGTACCCTAGTCTCAAGCCCTTAATTCCAATTGAGACATATCCCTGATTTGTCACTTTTTTAAAGCTGATATTTTCATCAGCCATGGTTCCAAAGAATCCTCACATCAGCAGATCCTGTTCTTGGCACACTGTCTCACAGTGGAAAAGTTCTCCACTTTTTGTATGCTGTTATCTGTAGTTATGATTTTCGAAAACTGCAGTCACTTCTGACATGTCAGACTTCAAGGTTTGGATGAAAAAATAACATCACTGGATCATTTTATTAGAGGAACCTAATAAAATATTTTATGGCTTTCCCCTGTTTTCCTCACCTTCACTTTTTCTTTTGCTCTCAATCTTTTAAATTGCCTCATGTTGCCTCCTCAGCTACATTAATTCACTGCCGTACTCCTTGTAGATAACTCCCGCCCACTCTTTCTTCTCTTCCTTTCAACCAGCTGGCGGGCCGTCCTGCCATCTCCTGCAATTGCCTATCTTTTTCCCCTTATCAGCCCCTTTCCCTCAGCTACCCCACTGTTTTTGGCAATGGAGTCCTACTCTGCATTATCAAAGGGTTGCTGTTCTATTTGATTCAAATTAACTTATTGGCATAACAATAATATCCCTGCATTGACAGAGTGCACGTGACATGGTAATGGAATGGAGAATTGTGCATCAGCAGACCAAAGAAAAATGTCTTTTTCAGAGAACAGTGAATTCAGTTAAAATGACAGTTCCTCCTCTACCCTTTGTGTTGATGTGTGTGTTATGTCTCACTTTTTAATCTCCCCTCTCTTTCTGTGTGGTTTGTGTGCTGTTTAGCCGCGCTCAGCTTCATATGTCAACTTGGATCACGGCTGTAGAGCTGGGATATGACAAACTGCCTTCTGATTCATGAGCGCACCGTCTCTGCTCACATGCACACATACAACCGTACAGAGACCGTCTCAAACACTCGCACAAACACGTGGCTGTATGTAATGTGTGCGCAAAATAGCAGTCAATCCTGGAGTTGCTTGTGTTATAGACATACTATAGTTGAGGAGCTTGCACACAAATGTATACACACATTCTCGTACACACATTTGTTATAAAATACAACACCCACTAAGAATAGGTCTTTTTCTTCATCAGCAGTCTCTTCAGGACAGCATGTCATTTGGGGGTTTTTATCCTGGTTCTTTGCTAAAAGCACATGGACTCATTAACAAGATTCATGGTCTCTTTTGCGAAACACACAGAACCACCTCAAACTCAGTTAATTTCCATTTGCGTATCAACAATACTGGCAGCTATTTATCTAAATGAATATGAACAGCATGTTCATTTTTTTACTGCTTGATAATGAAATATAAACCTGCCGATTCAGGCACTTGAGGTGGTTTGTCACATACCTTTTCAGAGAGCTTGACTTAAAAAGCCAGTATTTACAAATAAGTGGGTGGAGGTGTTAAAATGTAACGCATGATAATCTTCACACCTTGAGCAGAAATGTTGGCAAATAAACATCAGCGAGAAATTCGAAGATCAAGAATCAAGAATTGTTTATCATTAAACACCCTTATGTGGCAGGTATACAAGGGAACATGAAATAAAAATCCTCAGGTCCACAGTGCACAGAACAAAGGGAATGACTTTAGAGGAAGAATAATAGGGGATAAAACAAATATAGATGGATGCCTTGTGCCATATTTCACATTGCTCAGCTGGTACATAGACCTGTCTATATATCAACCTGAGATATACGGGTTTCACGTTCATCATAGCCCATTTCATACTCATTTTTGCATATTTTACTTACTTTTTAAGGGGTGCAATTAAAAATACAACTCAAGCTGTTATTTTGTTAGAGGTATTTTCAACAAGGCGTTAAAACTAGGGATGCACCGATATGGGAATTCTGTGCTGATGTAGATCTCCAAAAATCTCTATATACCTATCAGCCAATACCGATACTGATAAACACCTTTGTAAAATACACGGAGAAAATGCAGCTAGGTCTGACAAATCTAACATTTATATGTATAAAATTTTAGTTTTGCATACCATGTACAGTCTTTAACATAAATGGCATCTGCTGAACCACTTTTGGCTGGTTACCTGATCCTTAAATAGGGAATTGTTTTGCTGGCTGTAGCCTTAAATGCTACATAACGCCTTTTTCCTTCTTTTTGATGGGAAAAAAAATTCTAACAATAATTGAAATAGTGAAAATTAAAAAAGTAAAACAATTAAATGATAAAGACATAACACAACGTAATAATAATAGCACTAATTTTATCGCTGGAAAAGTTTTTTTTAAGTAAAGAAATTTTTCTTAAACACCTCTGCCTTGTTGCCAAAGCTGCAGTGAACAGTCTCTTCCTGTCAACACTTAAGTTTGCAAGTATTATAAATAGCATATTTTATGTTGCTTTTGCAAACTTCCACACCACAGACACTTGGCATTCTAGCCCAGTGTTGCCTAAATGTTCTGCTCATCTGGGTCATAATAATCGTGTGATCGGATAATTGTTTGAATGATCTGTCAAATTTAAGCATCAGTCTGGTACTGATAAAAATTTATTCAGACAAATATTGGCTGATAACTATATGATTCTCATATTGTGCAACCATAGGTAAAACTGATGTGATCGATATTTTAATTTACTCAGACTCAGCAGTTGTAGTGCCCAGATGGAAATGCCTTGATGCAGGAAACAAGTTTTATTTGCCTACTGGTTTGCTGAGGTGGATACATTTAACAAAAGATTTTTTTCTTTTTGTCAGATCTGCAGTTGCATCTTTCTCAGAGTTTGATACAAATAGTAGAAGTCACAGTGCAAGCCAGCAACCAGGCATGCTAGAAATAGATAGATCCTGTTCCTCACATGTATGTGGGTCCCAGCCATTGAAGTTGTTCTCTGCATTTGGTTCACGCTTTGCCCCCGGTTCAACTCAGTAAATCTCCCTGGTCTCTCCTCTTGGTCCAGGTCTCTAAGCTGTCTGATCTCTGCCCCATGAGCCCAGTTTTCTGTAAGCCTCCAATTTCTTCTTCTGGACCCAATTTATATCAAACCCTTTTTGGGCCAGAGAGACACCTTCTAGCCAAAAAGTCCCACGTTGTGTAAACCCAGCATCTCTGCTGTGATCTTCCTTGGGGTACGACATGGGGAGGGATGTCACGTTATTTTTTTTTTCTCTTGTGTATATGCAGTATGATGATGATCAACTGTTCTAAAGCTTTAAATCCTGAATTGCATTTCTCACTTGGTGTTGACCCAGTGAGCCACTTACATTGTTTATTGTCCGTTTTATGCATTTTGTGAAGAAATAAATCAAGTAAAGTGACATGCAGCAACAAACTAGGAACTTTTAGATGATATGCCTTTGTTGTTAAATGTTACACAGCGTACTGTAATATTACTACTAACAGTAAATTATTTTTAAGGCATATATATTTAATGATTGTTTGGCATGCATAGGAGGTGGTCCAGAGCTTACTGTATATATACCTGTAATTTCATGTGCTCAGCACTGCCCTTATAACACCCTTCACACTGACTCTGTCACCAGGCACTTTAATTCATGCAGCCATTAAAGACTTTTTATTTTTATTTTAATTAACATTGGTGCTTTCTGGTGGCTGGCTCGCATTAGCTCTGCAGGATGACCTGTAGACATCCCCAGAGGTGGGAACGGGGTGCTCAAGTTTCTGTTGTCAGGAATTAGTCTATCAGGACATGAAACTCATTATTATGATTTTTCTCATTTATACAGGTTGCAGTTTTAGTGCTTACTTTACCATTATCTTGCTGAAGTGGTATCAAGACTCTTCCCATCACTTGACCCTGCCAACTTTGTTATAAAGCTATGTCCATAACAACTAACCAGGTAGGTTGTTTCAGACACGTACTCCTTTTAGTTCTCTATTTGGGGCAAGAAGAAAATGTTACCATTTGGTCTGGTGTTTAAATGGATCAGAGTAAATGTTGTATATAAACACAAGATAGACTCATGTCAGTAAATGTTACATTGACACATGGCACTCATGTATATGCAAATTTTACACAAACTATACATCATATTAACTCATCAGAGTAAACATTGCATTTAAACACAAGGCCTGCCAGTGTCAAAGTAAAAATCTGTTATTTGTGCACAGCTTTGTTTTTCAAGCCACAATTGAAATTTGACACACTTTTCATATGAAGTTATATTTTTGTGCAGTAAAGTTCATTAAACTCCAAAAAGGTTATTTAGTATTTTGAAAATTTTAATTTCATGCTTTCTGACAAGGCTCAGAGAGGTGGTAGTAATGGCTCACATGCAGCATGTAGTAATGTCACAAAGAGAACGTAATCATCCGGGTGAATTTTCTTGCCACGCAAACATGCTGACAAATTTTCTTGTGTCCCACACAAAGTGTGGACACCACATATACTACTTATTACATGCAGATGGATTTTTTTTTATGTGCGCCATTGGAAAAAATGTTTAAAAAATTATACATAGTTATATTTACACCCGGTGCTGAGTGTATAATGTATTATTACTTTTCACCTTTCCATCACTACATCTTTTTAATCTGAGCCATGGCAGGTAACGCAGTTAGTTTAAACGTAAGACCCACTAATATCTCTCGTGACCTCCTGGCCGGTTGCATTGCAGTGAACATTAGGAGTAGCCTTTCTGGTGATGAGACGCAATTCTACAGTGATTTCCTGCTACTCTCTCTAGCCCCTTTGCTCCTCAAGCCCACCCTGAAACCCTGTCAACATGGGTCGTGGTTTAAAATTCCCCCACCCGTTGCACTGGATCGTGTTAAGCCAGATCTGTCACTTTCGCTGCTTGCTGTTTACAAGCCTTTGGCTTGGAAGACCCCTCAGACACACCATGGGTATGAGCAGCATTACAGAGCCAAGTTAAAGATGTGAGAGCAGTAAAGGGGTACTGGGGAGTGTGTTTCTGCGGGGAGTATGGAGGGGTGGGAGATACAGGCACTCTTGTTAGCTGGAGCCATTACCCCTTTGGCCGGGGTCTCTGAGTTTGCAGGCACTGAAACATGTTTTGCTCATTTTCCCCCTCCCTGAAACTTGATTTATGCAGTTTGATTGGATGAACAGTACGGTAGAGTAGACTGTTGAAATTAGCCTGCCCCAGTGAGTAGCAATGGGGGGAGTTTAGCAAGAAAGGCTGTAAGCACAGTAACGACTGTATGCGTTAAGAGTGAATCTCGTGTCACACGGGCCCTGGTGAGGTGTCTTTCTTGGACCATTAAGCAGCTCAATGGAGTGAGAACCACCATCCACCCAGACAACGTGATCCCCAGTGGTCCCGAATGCGTGAAATGGTCGGTCCCTGCAGGCTCCAAGAAACACCGACTGCTGCCTCCTTGCTTATTTGTGGAATCAGTGCAAAGCAAGAGTCATGCAGTCCTTCTGAGCTGCCCCCCCAACCATCGTCTACCCCCACATAAATTTTGAAAAGCTGCAAGTAGGAGTTGATTTGAACAGTTTGTGAGAGCATGAGACGCAAAAATGAGTTAATCTTGCTATTTCTATGCACTAATTCAAAACATACTGCCCTGTTTAATGTTGTGATTATATTCCGTTGGATTCTATTTCTGCTTATCACCCTGAAACACAAGCAATAGATTTTGTTTTACTTTGTAGCATTCTTGTGCTGAACTACTGTTTGTGTTCTAGACCCGTGAAGAAACGGGAAAAGCTTCTGCATCTTGATAAACAGTGAGGTTTAGGGTCTATTCGCTGTGATACACTATCCTGCAGCTCTCCACATGAGGTGATAAGCATCCTAAAAGTACTGTTCAAAGGCAGCATTACACTTTGTCTCGGTGCTGCAGCTGAAGTGCCACTTTTGTGGTCTAGCACAGGTAAGAGGACTGCTGACCATCAAGTCAGAGAGATAGAAGCAGCAGTTCCAGCAAGAAAGATGACCATTAAGCAAAGTATGGGAGCTGGTGCTTCAGCTGGCAACATCCAGACCAGTGGAAAGAGGTGGAGTTTGTAATTGGAAACATGTCCAACGAATGTGGCAAGTGACAGAATTGTGTGTTTATATGCAGTCTTCTATGTGAACACAGAGATAGGTGCAGTTGACATGATAGAGAAAGGTGCTGCAGAAAAGAAGCAGAAGTAAGTGTCTAAGTGTGAGAGGTGTTGTCATTAGTTGAAGAAACATGGGGACATATGGGGCCAGTGCTCTCTGTTTCTACTGGGGGACTGTGGACTGAGGAGGGACTGTGGAAGGAAGCAGACTGACCACTGTCCACTTGGGCTGCTTCTCCAAAACTGCAACAGAAACATCCCCAAATTTCGAGTAAATCCTGACTAAAATACAAATATTTCATATTAACATGTTTTATTTTATTTACATTTATAATTGTCTACTTTTGTTATTCTTCCATGAAGTCATTCATAATATTTTTATTGCCTAATTTGAGTTTTAGCACTTGTCAAAATTTTCATGCATATGCAGGTATCTTATACTCCGCAAAGAAATATTCCTTTTTATTATTAGAGTTGGTAACTCTGCTTTAAAAATGTATGTTTCTGGTTTTAAAATGAGGAGTTTGTTTTCCAGGTTGTACAGAGCCTCTTAGAGTCTGAGGAAGCAATTGTACTGCAGCATAGTGTCTCATGGATTGTCACAAGATGACCCAAACTATGAGTGTTAGAAAATGAACAGGTGGACAAAAATGTGTAATGAACTGTGTAGGGGAGAACCCTATTAACATATTTTGAGTAATTTCTCTTGTGATGGCTCAGTTGGATATATTTCATATGGGGTATTCCTGCTGACCTTTTAAATAAAAATCTTGCTTATTATAATAAACACTAATTGTACTGGTAAAACTCAAAATATATACCACATGGCGATGACCTGAAAATGGCAATATGGCTCCGGGAATCAACATAAACAGCAGAGTGTTTAAATCATGTTTTCATTCATTAATGGAAAATGAAAACAAAAGCAGTATCATTTGTGCCTGGCATTCTTTATAAGGTCACATAAAAACCTGTGTAATTCAGTGTCACATACGTGGTGAAGTTACTTGACTGGGACTAGCTATGCTTTATTCCATAAAATGTTCAATATGATTCCTTAAATTCCTCTATTCATCTGTACTAATACTTAGATTTCCTGCTTACAAAACATGGTAATATAGCAGAAAATTATGGTTTCAATCCTGATGTATATTTTAGAAAGTAATTTATCCTGTACATGTTGTTTGTGCTGTTAAAGCGCAAAAAACCCAGTTTAATCCCCCCCCCCCGGTCAGGGTTAAATTTGATCAGGGTAGATTTGACACTTTTTCATTTATCTATGCTGTACCTAAGCTTTTGTATAATCGGCTGAATGAAACTGTTCCGATATTAATCAGAGCTGACATTTAAAAGGAAAATATAGCATATTTAATATTGATTTTTTTTAAAAAAATGATCTATCTATCTGTCTTTCTGTGTTTCTTAATGTCCTGCACCTTGACTGATACATGCTTGGCACAGTGCATTCAACCCGAAAGAGTTTTGGTTTTCTCATCTCCCATCCTGTATGTTTTGTGAGATGTTCTCTCATTGACTTACGTTCCTAGTTTAGTTTTTCTTTGGTTTCCATCAGTCCAGAACTTCTCAGCACACAATACAGCTTTTTTGACTAGTATAAAAGGTTTTTCACGTAGCCTAAGACTAGACTAGAATCTGATCTGCACAGCAATAATGTACTGTTCATATCTGGCCTTGAGACAAGATCCAGTGATAGACATACATGGCTACACTCGGAGCCATTTACTATGACAGTACTCAGACACCAGGCTTGTGACAGTGGGAATACTTTCCCTCCTGGCTAACAGATAAACAATGTATGTGATGCACATGAAGACCCAGCATGGATTGGGGGTGGGGCTGCATAGCATCTTTGCAGCGTGTGGTGTTGCCGCATATATGTGACCAGCATGTGAACAACACCAAGCTCTAGCAGCCAGAAATAGTGTCAGACGGAGAGCTTATTGTTAGAAACGAATAATGATGCAAGTAGAAAAATGTTTTTTATAATACAGGATTGCTCATTTGAGTTTAGTGTGTAAAAATCAAACCTGTTCAAAGCGATGTTAACACTGAAGGAAATCACGAAGGAAAATAGTGCAGGTTGCAGTGCAGAAATCAATGTCATGTACACCAGTTTGCCATGTACCGCTGAGAGCAACCAGAAGGGAACTTCTGCTTACTATCACTTATTATTTAGCTGATGCATTTCTCCAAAGCAATGTGCAACAATTTACCCATTTTTACAGCAGATTTGTTTTTAACTGGAGCAATTGAGGGTATTTACCTTGTTCAAGGGTATAAAACAGGAGGTGGGATTTGAACCTAGGTCTTTTGCAACTGCAAACAAGCCTGCATCTTAAGTCTTAAACCTTATGAAAATCCAGTAAAACCAAAAAAAGGCACCCTGAAACACTTAGTTTAATATTTGTATCCAGGGTCATTTCCCTATAAGTGAAAAAAGTCTGTCTTACGGAGATAAAATAAGATGAATATTGAGTACAATATATGGTCTTTCACGCTACAGTGTGTTCACCTATGCACTCTGTCAGTGGTAAAGTACAGTACACTGCAATGCAGACACTGAAACGTGGTAATAATTACATGACAATAACTTGACTACTCACAGAGACACACAGTAGAATAAAAAAAATTACACTTACAGGAAAATCGTGTCTGTGGAAAAAGTCTATTATGCAAATAAAGGAAGGAAATTGTAATATGTATTTTGTATAACTCAACTGAATCAATGATATTACACAGTTTAATTAGCTTTACTGGGACTATAACATAATAATAATAATAATAATAATAATAATAATAACACAGTTTCAAGTGAATAATAAGACCTAATTCAACTGAAATCAGTTTATTTCTGGATTCCCCTGCAGAGATTGTTATTCTGTCCTATCCTTTTTTATGTTTTGTAATTAAACTGAAATAGTTGCAGCTCAGCTTTACAATTCAACAGTTTACTGTCAACAATAAATTTAGGAAGACATTTTTCACAGAACCGTAATACCAGACTGTTTAAATATTTAAACCCTAAACCTTTTTGTAAGTTGAATATGAGAGGTTGGTGTAAGTGTACTTGGATGTACCTTTCTTTCTTGGCAAAGTGAATAGTTCAACCTCAAACCCCTTGGGGGCAAAAATGATAACGTATTTTAATGCTTTGACATTGGCGTGCCATTGGTGGATGAGTTTCAGAGCCTGTGAATTTCAGGTGGAGGCTCCTGTTCATCAGTGCACAAAAAGCCTAGCTGTATCTGGTTGGTATCATTGTATTTCGCAGATCAATAGGATATGACCCTCTGTGTATGCTGTGCATGGCAGGGATAGTGGGTAGGCAGGCCTGAAGCAAATGAACTCTAGTGCATGACAGTGTTCAACGAATGAATGTGTATTGTGTCCTGCTATGTGTTTCTTTCTTCATGCCAGAATTTTGTGTGTGGAATGCATGGAGGAGGAGGAGCTTAAGCCAGTCCAGCTCAAAGCACCATGCTCTTTCTGTTCTCTCTCTGACCATTTGGCTCCTAAACCTGAGTTGTTTCTCCTACTTTTTGTGAAGCACTGCATTTTTTCCCTCGCTTTTTAGTTCTGTAATATGGTCATGGCCATTCTCCCCTGGTTCTCCATGAGAAAGATCTTAAACCCCTCCTGGTTTTTCGACTTGCACAAGTGCCCCTCTCCACCCTACTTCCACTTTCCAGCTCTGAAGTGGAATTAGTCACACAGAAGGGAGTGATCCCACCCTACTCTGTAATCCACACAAAATTCCCTTCTGCCAGAGGCCACAATTTCAGAAAGACTTGCATCCATTTCCTAACTCATTTGCTACAGGAGATCAATCTTCACTTTAGTATTGCACCAGTTTACTCGAAAACTGAATCACACACAGCCCACACTCCTCCCCTCTCATGCTGCTTCTCAGCAGCTGAACTGAACATCACTCACCTCGAGTTGGTCATGTCAGCCTGGCCCTGCTGGCTTTTCTCCAAGCCTAGCTTGGTGAAGATGCCCACCAGCACCATGATGGCCACCACCCCACAGATGATATAAACGATCATGTGGGTTCGATCGCGATCAGGCGGCTCCTGTATCTCAGTGACAGGTGCAGCTGGTCGGCCAGTGTTGGCCCACACTGGCGTGTCATAGTTGGAACAAGCGGTCTGATCCAGTCGGTGCTGCTTGAACTGACAACAGAAACGGTAGAAACAGGAGCCACAACAGAACAGGTAGATGCCCACATTGCAATTAAAGGGCGGATCCCACTGGCCCATCACATCGTAATAACCCCAGCAACGACTCCCCATGGACGGCACTGTCTGGTCTTCTCCCTCAATGCTTGGTGGTGTCAGGGTGACCTCTGGGGTGCCTGAGGGCACTACTGTCCGATTAGACACCTTTGAGTCTTGCTTGGACTGTTTCCCGCTTTGGGCCAGTGAGGCAGGACCCAGCAGCAGGGTCAGGAGAATGCGGATTTGGATGGTGTATGCAGACATCTGGAGCTAATCCCAGAAGGTAAACGTCAGAGAAGAAGAAAGATTATGGAGTCTGAAATCCAAAATAAGCCTGGAATGAGATCAAGTTGGTTGTCCTACAACAGGGCACAAAGAAAGAAGCCAGTATTTTTTAGCATTAAAACTAATTATTGTATATCAACAGATCTCCTATTAACTTTGTCAACCATTTATGGGGAAAAAAAACAGATTGTGGTGATCATCAAAATATTTACACAGAAAGTGTTCAATATTCAAAAATGATCATCTTTGAAATAAGAAAATATTGTGCCAGAGAAGTTAATCCTACATTTCAGCACGTTCCCCACAAAGGACGAAAGCGGTTCAGTTGTTAAGTGCCTCACAAATCACATCCCTGTGTCAGAACAAAGCGCTTTGAATCCACTACCCTTGTACAGGGTGCAGGTTGTCACCTGGGAACAAGTCCCTTGACACAGCTGGTCTGTTCCAGTGGAAATTGAAATCTCTGAAATTAAGCAACAATGTCAGATCCTGAGGGCTGGCACTCATTCTTGGCCTGTATTCACTGTGGAATGGGAAGGACATTTTGAATTCGTCAGCCGCTGGGAGCACATTGCCCCTGAGAGCAAGGAAAATTGAGAGCACTAATGTTCTCCAGCACCAAAAACCTTTTCAGAGCTTCTTTCTCCTCTTTACTTGAAAATCTTTGGTTTTTTTTCTTTAATTTATTTCCTCCTAATGTGTAAGAGTACAGTTTTTTTCCTTTTGGCCATGGACTTCCAAATATTGTTTCTTATTGTATTTTTTAGCTGCTTGCAAATTTCGGTAGAGCTGTCCAGATCCTCAAGAGTAGAAGCATCCCTTGCCTGTGGCATCCAGGGACCGAAAAGTAGACTTTATAACATCCTTCTGAATTACTTATGGCGGATTTTCCAGCGCGGTTCCTCAGGTTGGATTTGCTCTTCTGTTCTCTCTTACTCGCTTCCTGGACTCTTTTTTTTTTTTTTTTGTTCGGGTTTGCGTTATATCTGAACTCGTGCGACGATCGTTGCACGTGGGGCACACACACGCTAAGTGCTCCTGTGCTGATGCGATCACAAGTGTTAAGGACTGGAAGGTGTTACAAACAAATATCCTTCTCAGTCTGTCACAGTCTGCCACCCTCCATGCTGTAGTCAGAAGAAGGTGTGACAGCTACAACAGTGAAGCCATGGCTCAGTTCTATTTGTCTGTCTTCTCACTCCAATTCTTTTTTGACTGTAGAGTGCTGCTGCTGGTCTTGTTTTGGCTTTCTTTGTTTTTTTCTGTCCTGTAATTTTCTTTGTTCTTATTTTTCCTAGTATCTAAGGATCCTAAATTCTAAAACCCTAAGTATCTTAGAATCTTGGTGTCCTAGAACTTTTTTCAAACCTTCATTTAAGAATAAAATCCGTGTTTCCGTTTTCAGAATCCTGTTTGCAGAAAATTTGGAGAATCCCAGCATATATAAAGCATCATGACCAATTACAAAAAACACATAGTCTGTATTCCTTTTAAAATGCCTCCACAGTTTAGGACAGTAGCAACCATTATTGGATTGTTTTCACTGGTCTCTTATAGAAACTGTTTAAACCCAAAAATATCAGTTTCTCCCTTTTTCTTCTGTAAGCAAAACAGTTGGATGAGATAAACTCAGAATCCTCACGGCTGAAAATGTGCCAGTTGTAGACCTTTTCCAGTAGGATGGTTTTGAAAAACAGTCATGTTTAAATTGTATCTTCATACAGTTGTCTTTTGCTGAGCCTCGTCTGAAACAAGGAAAATACAGAATGAATGAAATGGTTTTTTTTTTTTATTTTCCCATCCTCCTGTTGCCAGAAGTGTTTCTTTCTTGTTGTCTGCAAGATCCTGTCCTATTCTGTCCTCCACAGCTGCTGTGTTACTGTAAGCTGGCAGGATGAAGCGCTAGTGTTTCGCACACTCTCCCTGACACACTTTCTCTCTCTCTCTCTCTCTCTGTCTCTCTCTCTCTGTCTCTCTCCCTCCCATGCTTGCTTGCTCTTCGAACATGCCTGTTCTCTCTCTCGTGAGCGTCCAAATGAATGCACCTCCTACACTGACTCTCCTCCTCCTTTGTCATAGACATTTTCCTTTTCCTTTTCCCCAGTGTTGATAGAGTAAAATTTACTCAGGCTGTCCTTTTGTTATCTTACTCATCCCTCTCTTCTATTCCTTCTACCTCTCCAGACCTTTCTAGTTTACCTTCATTACTCTTTGTCATTCTCCTCACGGTGTTTTGCAAGCTTCCTTTAATATTCTCTCTATCTGTTTTCTTTGTTGGTCTTCCAGAACCCCCCTCCGCCAAACAGCCCCTCACACCCACTTTCCCCCATGCCACCAAATCCCCCACAGTTCAACACATGAGTGTGGCAGCGGAGCCTCCAGAGGCAGAACATGGCGCAGCACGAGATGTGCTCAGCTGCCCTCAGCTCCTGATCCCGTACGTCCGCTCTCATATGAAGCAACCCTGGGGATTTGACTGAGAAAATGGAGGTTAGGGGAAAAGGTCAGTGTGTGAGCCGTCAGGATGGTACAGTTTGCAATACGTGAACAAGACAGTCAAGGGAGAACAGGGCGTATAAATTATTGGTGGAGGATTGTCAGCGTGGAGTAATAACATGACATCAGAGATGCAGAGAAAGGGACAGGGGAGCTGGGAATGGTTAAAGAACCGGAAAAGTGAGAAAGTGTGGTGTAGTGGGAGTGTTACCCAATTTCTGAATATACTGCATATAAATTAACCGAGAATATTACTATGATTTATGATTTAAATGCACTTCTTTTTTTAAAGAATGTGATATGGGATCTAAGTGTGTAAGGATTGAATTTGCATTCCCACCACGTTGAGTTATTCCTAACTGTTTATTTTTCCAAATATTTCATTTTTTTAATCCTATACTTTGTTTCTTAGAGTGAAACGTGGTGTCTGCTCTAATACTTTGTGTCTTCATCACGCCTGCCCAAATTGCTCTTCCGGTCCTTTTAATGCTTTGTTTCCCACCTTTTTTTGTCGGGGAGATTTTATACAGCAAGGATGCACACAATGGCTCATGACCCCTCCCCTCCCCACTCCGCTCATTTATTGTTTTCTTTTCCCTGTTTCTTTCTTCTTCCCTCCACCCCATTCAGTCCCTCTCTTCCTACCTCCCTCTCTCCTCCGTGTCCCCATCTATCACATCGTTCCCTCCCAGCCTTGAAGGAAATGGCCCACAGCAAATTTTTGTGACTTGAAAGTGCGTTGTCAATAAAGCAGCACCTCGGTGAAATATCACACGCACTAACAGCTTCTCGGGAATAAAGTAAATGAATATATATTGGGCGAGAAAGGGATAAAGATGGAGGAGGAGCACAGATGTGGAGCATACACAGAAACACCACAATAAGGGGAAGACGTTAACTGTCTGACAGGACAAGTCGAAGGCTGGTAGTTTATGGTCTTTGTGTGGGAGGCAGCTGCTTTTAATTACTGCCTAGCCCTGCCTCCTCCTGGTGAACATTTTGTTCCTCAGAGAGCGTTCCAAACCGTCCCACTTAGGGCTGTGGGGGTTGTCTTTTTCGGGATAAAGGTACAGGATGGATTATGGTAGTAGGGGACTCGATCCATGGGGAGGAGCCATCGTTGCTGATGAGGTGCACCACTGCATCTTCTACGTGACCGGTACTTTTAAAACGGCACGTTGTGAGGCGGCCATATCAGTCCTGAAAGGAAATCGAGTTCATCTTTACACTTGTCAAAAATTAAGAGCTCAGAGGTTTTTGTTTTGGTTTTTGCTCTGCGTGATGATCTCATTGTTTCTTCCATCATAAACTCTCTGTTGCCCTCCTTCTCCCCCTCTCTGTGTCTTCTGCTCATCTTTCCCTCGCTTTCCCCTGCTCCGTTCTGCCACTTTTGCTATGAACATTACATCAAGCCCAGAGTCAGTAACTGTCACTCACTATAGATTAGCTTTGGCACTGACCCCAGGAGAGAGGGAGTGGACGAACAAGAGTAGGAGAGATACGTTACAGAAAAAGTGCCAGGCAAGAATATTGCATTAGACAAGAACCGCATCGCAACCAAGATCACAGCGAATTAATGGAACGGGGGGCACAGCGTGGTCCCACCTCCACAGGGACCAGCTGCCACAGGGTTGGCTTCCCATCGTTACTTTTTTGCTTCTGGTTGGTCCGTCCGCACAGATTTGAAAAACGGTTTATGTGAGGAACCCTCCAATAATTTGCAAGTGCTCCCTGTTATTTGCCAATGTTAAGGTCCTCTTTTACTAAAAAGTCTATCACGGTGTGGACTGAGTCCAACGGGAGGACAAAAATGTATTGCTTGTGAACGTTACGTACTTTAGGTAATGTTGAAGCTTTAAATTCATTGTTATAAATGTAAATTTTTTAAAAAATTTCTGAACAGAGATGAAGTCACTGTGTAAATGAAATATGTTAACATTTAACCCTGTATTTACTTTAAATACCAAAAGTTTGACCAACGACATGCAATGAAAATTTATTTAGGATGGGAATTTCTGCAGATTTCTTATGGTGAGGGTTACATAGTGGTTGGTGCCACCACCGTGTAATTTAAAAACTCAGCTTCAAACCCCTTTTCCTACTGTAAAAACTTGGAGCAAGGTACTTTGTAAAGGTACTTTGTTCAGTAAAATTTACCCAGTTATGTAGTTATTTAAATTTAAAAAAAAATGTGAACATTGCAAATTAAGCTAACTGAATTAATATCAAAGGGAACTGGTGGTGATGGGGAAAGATGTATAATGAACAGTTAAGAGTTTATACCCAAACTTACAAATGAGTTTTAAAGCTCTAAAGGACATTTATAATATTTGATCGTCCTGATGTTCTACATTCCTGTCCATTCCTGCTTGGCTTCGCCCACTTCACCATCTACGTGCCTCCCAGTGCTCACACTGGCTCCAAACTGAAGTCGTGGCAAATCGACATCCATTCTGAGAAGTTGAGGGAAGCGGAGATGTAAGTTCAGTGGGGTGGCATGAACGGGTGTTCTATTGACTCTCTCGGCATTTCCTTGTCACCACCACTTCTCTCACTGAGTTTGTCTCATTTCTTAGTCCTCCTGTAGATTTTCTCTTGTCCCTTTCTCTGCACACTGTTTTCTAGTAGCACACAGTATTACAGCAGCAGTGCTGAAAATCAACCAGTCATGTGGGACGGAGTGAATGAATCCTACACTGTTGACCACTCTTACTCTCACCATTGTCACGTGTCTGTGGCTAATGTACCTTGGATGCTGCATGACCCTGACCTGATAGAATTTGAAGTCAACACATGTATCACAGCTGATTTCTGGGTCCTTCCATCTTAACTATGACTTTAACTACCATTCACTCAGACAACCTTCATGAATCCTTTATAAACTGGACACTCGGGTCTATTTTTGTATAATCGGAGATGGAGAGAAGTCAGGATGCAAACTAAGTGAACAAAGTATCATTTTTGTGTCTTGTTGCCAGAAAAAAATCATTTCAGATAAGTTAGCTTAGCAGAAACTGGGTGACACCCTTTCCCCAGACATACAGGTTTCTATATTGGCTGTGGGCAGAAATAACTTATTAATAACCTATTACTTGGGTGAAGAAGAACAGAGCTTCCTAAAAGAAGTCAGGCAATAAAGAACAACCAGCTGTGAGGGGTAAACAAGACAACATATAAAGGAGTAAATTCTTAAACTGGTCCTCTCTGCCTTAAGAGGGAGAACTTCATATAGTGCTGAACTCATGTGTGTTAGGTGGTGGATAGTAATATACTGAGGTAAACAAAAGTACATTCTGTGGATGTGATCATGGAGTAGGGTTTAAATTAATCCAACTACCAGAAACCTGAAATGGATGGAAAAACACTTTTGGTATCTGCATTTTACCAGCCATCCTTCACTGGGAGTCGCATTTGCCACAACTAATGGATTTATGTGCCATAGAAATTATTTTCTCCTTTTTATTTATTTATTACCAAGTCAATTTTGTCTTATGAGAAACAAGTCAAAGACACTACCAGTGAACAAAGTAAAAGAAATGCCTTTTTACCAGATACTTTGTGGAAAGAAACTAAAATGTGGCCCATTTGGAATTATTTTGGGTTTAAAGAAATTCAGTTTCATGAATCAATAGGGTGAAAAAAACACTCTTATACCTTAGGCATTGTGTATAAATTAAACTTAACAACAACAACAACAATAATAATAATACTTTTTATCTTAAACCCTTTCTGTCAATAATTGTCAGATTCCTCAGACCAGTCTCTTAGTCTTATTATTTTCTTAGTACCCATTGGTGCATCAGTAACTTTTGCAACTGCATATGTGCTATCTGTAGGGATAAGATTTTTCATTCTCTGTCTTCTAAGATGAAACTTTGCACGGCGAATTGTCTGAAGGGGAAAGCGGAAGCAACTTGGGGAGTGGCCTGTAATGACTGCTTGTTTGAGATACATGAAGAGTGAATCACAGATAGCTGTGAACCACAGTCCCCTGACCACTTTATGGTACAGCACACTTTGACTTGACTTGCAGCAGACATGGGGGGATTTGTTGTGCCTCCAACACATGTGTGTGACATTGGTTGAGTGTTTGTCAGCGAGGGTTCTCTCTCAATAGGCTTAATCCTTCTGCAGAGCGTGTGTCTCGTCTCATCATCCCACCTGTAGAAGAGATACCACCTCGATCCAGGAAAACGACATTTGCTTAGTCTCTTATCCAGAGGCACTATCTCACCTATAATATCCAGCTTCAGTCTTTAAAAAGAAAGATTTTTCTCTTTAGAAGATTTTAATCAAGCAAACACTCCCCAAAAAGCACCCTGGTCATTACTCCTTGTGACTCACCCGTTTTTCTAACAGGCTTCAGATGTTTTATGCATTTTGTTCTGTTCTAAAGTGATTCATTTTTACTTTGAAATTTAAAATATTCTAAGATAGGCCAAATAATTTATTGGGCTTATTTAAATATTAATTTCAAATAGCAGAACTCAATTCAACCCTCAGATGAGGGTTGAAACCTGACATTTTTAACTGTTTTTGAGTTGTGTATTTATTTGAGGGAACAAGATTGCTCAAACCGTAAATTTGCAGTATCAGAAGGCGGATGTATTTTAATGTAAATCTTGACAGCATTTGCATGACTATTGAAAACATCGTTTTTATTATAGGTCTATTATCTATTTATAAGGGCTAGATATTTTTTTTAGTTCCCATTTATCAGATCGATGTTCAAGGACCACAAGAGGATAAATTTTTCAAATTGACAACAAATTATGTATTTAGTCGCACATATTTGCTTTCATGTTTGATTCAAGCATTCCGTGCATTTTAGTCTTCATAACATGTCGCTATTCTTATACCCGAAACAAATTATAATTGTTTTATAAATAAAGTTTTTCATTGTGAAATCTACACGATAAATATCTATTTCAAATTATAACAAATGTATTGTAATCAAATGCAAACAAAATACACTTGTATACCAGAGCGAACCCTCACATTTTGTATAAATAAATGACTGTAGTATTATAATTACCTTGGGAATTTGGGTTCCATAGATCGAAGGATATTCATAGCCTGCAGTGTCCATGTGATCCACAAAAGTCAGACAGCCCCCCGAATAGAGGGGAGCTGCAGGTGGAACAGCCATTTATTCATTAATCTTTAAGATGTTACTGCTGCGGATTTAGAATGTGTTGGGTGCATAGCTTGTGATCATTTTGGACACTTAAGGGATTCAGTTTTGGAAGTCGTAGGGTTGGACTGTCATTGAGTATCCTGCAGATTCAGCGGCTGTTTTTCTTCAGTCTTCTTCTGTTCAATGGATCCCATTGTTTGCCTTGAAATGACATTGTTCCCGTTTCCTGGTGCTTATTGTAAAGGTTGCCCTACATTCTACAACAGTCAGGGTTGACATTTTCCACTGTGCAGTGATCCAAACCAGGTGTTTGCCTCAGATACGGTCCAGCACCGTGGTGAGAGTTTGGTGCTACCAAGTACATGCTGATGCAAGGCAACACCGATAGCTTAACTGTGTCCTGACTTGCTTGTGCAGTGATTCACTTGGGGTTGGTCATTTTCCCTGCTCACTGGGTAAGTGTTCTGCTGTGACAGCCTCAGCCAAATTCATGACACACCCTATGTGGGATAATGTATCTGAAGTTATATCATTTTCTTTTAGTCCATTTCAATTCCAGAGCTGTTGATGACAAAAAATTAGTATTGCCAGAGCAGTTTGACAAAAGCGCAAAGAAAATTAAGACATTGATGTCTGTATCTGTATGCTTGGAAATAACCTAGTGATGAAAACAACTTACTCTTCAGGACACATTGCTAGTCTTTGCCCCTTTGGATTGTGACATTTAGTGAGGTACTGAGCTGCAGAAGCCATGGAGGCCTTTCCTCACCATGGATGACAGTGTCTCTCTCTCTCACACACACACACACACACACACACACTTGTGTTTATGAATCAAAGCTTTATTACTGTTTATACTATTGATAATTTTCGTTAATTTAAGTTTTCAGATTTTCTGATTCTTGTCTAATTAAAAACACTGAGGAAAATGAAGGAATGTAGTGGTGGGATTTTGGTATCACAACAAGAGCAAAGGGAGATTAAAGAGAGACGAATGGTTTGGAAATAAAGCCAAGAGAGGAGCAGAGAGGGATGGAAATCACGCTGTGGCTTGGCAAGAGGACTGTCACGTGTAACTCCTTGCATTTGTCACTGTGGTTAACAGACAGGGCCCCTTGTGGGACAAAAATGTTAAAATTGAGAACCTTCACATCTCCAGCAACAGAACTCATTGTGTTAAGGAAAAGCAGTTTTGTGATCTTGACTCTGAGGATTTTGATTGATTTATTGGTTGGTGAAGCTCAGAATTTTTTTGTCTGCTTGAGCAAAATGTTCAGTAATTTCCTGAGGAGAGCTTTTATACGCACGCTCACCTTTGGAGTCCAGAGTCTGTGCTACTCGCCTTATTTTACTTTTTTAATCATTAGGAGTTGTGTGAAGCAGTCGGTCAAAATGTCGGTCATGTGGTCATAGATAAGCTGTGTATCCGATGCTGGTGTAAAAAAGAATTTCAAAGAAAAAAATGGAGTTTGTACCGGTTACTGGTCAGATAAACTGAAATTGTCGTACAACATAACCTGAGTGTTGATTCAAGCTATTTGAACTAATATAAATATTTTATCGCAGTTAAATTGGTGTTTAAGGAGGAAGAATTATCCTTTTGTTGCTGACAGCAGGATTGCACGTTTTTGCCAAGTGCCTATATGAACATTTTTAAGACAAACCAAAAAACTCACGTTTGCACAGACTTTTCTCATTTCGCTTCATCTGCAGGAATCTCCCCGTTTGCTGCAAGAACCTTAAATTTGACCCTTTTTTTTAGGAAATGCGGCGATGCTTTAACAGCACATATGCTGGGGGGCGAAGACGCCGAGCGTGTCACTCGAACAAACAAGCAAACAACGAGGCGGCGCCCCCGTTTCATTAATGGCACCGAGTCAATTAGCTGCAAAAGCTCCAGAATCGGCAGTAAAAACAGCGGAGGAACAGCGTAGCAGAAAGGAGCCATTTCAAAGCACCCACAGATGGCAAGTGGTGAGGAAACCGCTCTCATTCGTGTGTAATTAAATATTTTTTCACTCCAGTACTTGTCACAGTTTAATTGGTACAATTCCCGGGAGCACAGTTACCGGCACCGGTTGCCTGAAGCAAGTCTGAATGATCACAAATTCCCCTCTGGAGGGAGCTGACACTTGTTGTACAGTGGCACTTGTGTACCATACTTTGCTTTATTTCCAGAGACTATTTGTCGCAGACAATTTTGCATTTCCTTTGTGGTGTGTTTGCAGTGCAAATCTCTGCAAAGCACTCATCCCATAGACCTGGAAGTGATTTTTGGAATCCACTAATATGGATTTATCAGTTTTGGTGCCCCTTTCTTATTTCCCGTGGGTAGAATAAATAACCAGAAAGAGATGTGCCAACATTCTGCGGGTTCTCATTTGTAGCTGGTGGGTCCCCCTAAGGCGTGTTACTGTGGTGAGTGCGACGTAAGGGGTTAAATTATGTATTTTGACAGAGAGGCGAGAGGTAGCACAGCAGCAGTGCAGAAATGCAGTCAGTCTTTATTTCAATAGTGCGTACCTGGATAGACTAGTGTGTTTAATGTGATCAGATGTATGTGTTTATAGTTTCTTTTCTTTAACTGCAAAAAGGGAGTGACTATTTTGTCTTAGTGGGGTGATATGAAGAGAAAGAAGAGAAACACTTTTGTTTGGTATGAGGTTAAGATCCTAGTTATTTTAAACGTTTTTCTTTCATCAGTAATAAGAATGGCAGATAGAGCCGCTAAATTTGAACACCCGCTTTGTTGTCCCTTCTCTCTCTCTCACCTTCTGTCCGAGCAAACTTTCTTTCACACCTACCTCTTCTCATTCTTTCTGTCCCTGGACACACTTGTTCTCTTACTCCTGTTTTTCAGCTTCTGTTGCCACGTTAGCCTCTTGGTGAAGTTTTGTGTGTCATGGGAACAAGAGTTTGTGTGTGTAGGTTTGTGTCGGCCTTCTGTGTTTTCACACTTCTACGGGTGTGCCGTTGATGCACCTTTTCATATTGACTCCACCTCAACCAACAAATCAGACCCGAAACGGCAAAATTCTCATTTCCTCCCTTTTTATGCCTCTTTGTCTTTGTTAAAACAGTCTGCAAAAGTTCTAAAAATGGCAAAGCTGTGGCCTTGTTTCTGTTGTTCTGAAGCTGTTGGAATAATCAGAATAACAGGCACGAGGGCGATGACTGAGCTTCAACACGCCAACTGTGGCTACAAAGAGGCTGCCTCGCTGGAACAGCCCATACACAGTGAGCATTATCGCAGGGAGGAGAACATCGAGAGACGACTACTTCAGAATCTGTCAGAGATTCCCATTTAAACTTTTACCCCAGTGTTTCTGCAGCAGGCAGAGCTCCCCTGGACAGGCAATCTTGCTGTGACAGTGTGCAACGCCTCTCGCTTCAAACAGAGACACCCCGTGACTGTGTCAGGATGTGCTTTGCGGTGTTGTAGCCGTCTGCTTTCCAGCTAAGCCCTGCACTCTAGCATGCATAAAATGCCGTATGCTTGGAGGAGTTAAAGGTCACATACAATGTTCTTATATAAGCAAATCCTCTGAGTTTTCCTTGTCTGGTTCCTCGGTGCTGGGATAAGTCCAAACAGGGATTTGGTGACCTAGCCATTAATGCCTACAGGCAACTGCATCTGCTCTGAGCCGCAAGTTTAAAGAGAATTAGTTAGAGACGATGGGTAGGAGATGTAATGGGGAGGAACGGGGATTGTGTATATAAGGGGAGAAAGAAGAATAACGGACGTACATTAGGGACAGACGGCTAGAGGAGAAACTGAATTGTTTATTACTTAATTTACAATGAATACTGAGTATCCAGATTCAAATGTATTGTTTTACATCTTTACACACGAATGAGGCAGAGAGCTTTATGTCTGGTCAGCTAAGAAGATTTTATTGCGGCGTCTGAGAAGAGAAAGAGGTAGACATTTTCAGAGCGGGGGAGGGAAGTGATTTGGTCAGCGCGAGATGGGGGAAGAGGTGGGGTTCAGATCATGAGCAAATGAGAAATGAGAAATAAGACAATATGTTTAGGGGGGAAGTGTAACTATGACCCGGAGTGTTAAATCATGAAGATGCCTGCTGGTGTAAGTAGCCAAAGTTGACCTATATCTCTTTTCTCTATGGAATATATTTCCTCAGAGAGAGAGAAGGAGCATGAATTGTGTGAAATAATACAGTACTTATACACACATATTTCCTTCCACACACATTGAAATTTTTACTATTGCTTAGTCATATTAAATTGCACTAAAAACATTTTCCTTACAAAACACGAGCAATGGATAGAAATGAAATGTTCCTCAGCTTTTTATTTTGCACATCTTTTTGCTTGTGTTCGTAGAAATGCTCTTGCTGATGTCCCAGGTGTGGTGGTTGTTCATGGTGGCGATCTGAGCGAACCTAGATGGATCTCTGGCATGTTGACTGTCGGTCTGTGCGCCAAGCTCTCCGGGGTTTAGGAGACGGGAGATCAAAGACAGGTTTGTTTTGCCAAGTATTCCTACCCGGGGGGGGGGGGGGGG